>JANAVB010001000.1:6635927-6695810 GCA_029216955.1 Iris pallida | reverse complement strand
ATACATTGTTCCACCGAAAATTTTTGGATGTGTGCTTTGTCCAAGATAATAGGTCAGGCGTTGGCAAACTGGATCCTAGGAGTCTAGGGCAGTTAAATGTGTCTTTGTCGGTTACACGGCGACTCAGAAGGGATATGCCTGTTGGAGTCCAGTCGAGCGGAAGATGTTTGTAAGCATGGACGTTACATTCAGAGAACTCGAACCATACTATGGTTCGGATGAAGGTTCAACATTTGGTGACACACCTAACACAGATGGTGTTAGATGTGAGGGGGAGATAATAAGCCTAAATGTGGTCGTCGGATCGGTTCTGTGTCCGATTGTAGAAAACTGGACGAAAGGGGGAGAGCACAGTGACTCAGATACAGAGAATGAAGAAGAAGATACATATGTTTCACAGGGGAAGACAAGGGAAAAGGAGATCCAAGTCTACAGAAGGAGACAACAGAAGTCCATTACTCTGCCTATGCCGTGCCCAGTGCCTACTGTACCAAGTCCCTCGTCTACTCCTGCTTCAACTCCTGAAGATGTTGCCCCCGCACTGAATCACTCGGATTCTGATGCGGATCTCTCCGACTCGGATGGTATGATCTCTCCACCACCTATTGCTCCCTTAAGGAGATCTTCTCGCATCAATGCGGGTAAGGCTCCTGCTCGTTTTGATGATTACGAACATGACATTGCCAACTTCTTGTCTTATTCTAAATTTCTTCGAATTATCGAGCCTTTATTGCATCGTTAGACTCTACTTCATTGCCCAAGTGTTGGCAGGAAGCAAAGAAAGATCCAAGGTGGAAAGCTGCAATGATGGAAGAACTTGGGGCACTGGAGAAAAATAAGACATGGGAGCTGGTTCCATTACCCAAAGGAAAGAAAGCTGTGGGATGCAAATGGGTGTACACAGTGAAAGAGATGCCAGAAGAAAAAGTAGAGCGGTAAAAGGCGAGGTTGGTTGTAAAAGGATTCACACAGTCATATGGCATAGACTATGATGAGTCGTTTGCCCCAGTAGCAAAAATGAGCACCGTGAGAACTCTGGTCTCTATTGCAGCGAACTATGGGTGGAAGCTGTACTAGCTGGATGTGAAGAATGCCTTTCTTCATGGGGACCTGCAAAAAAAAGTATACATGGAGCTCCCGCCAGGGTGCTACGCGACGGAATCAGAGGAGGGACGTCGCAAGGAAAGGTGTGTAAACTGAAGAAGTCGCTATACGGGCTCAAGCAATCTCCTCGAGCCTGGTTTGACAGATTCAGAAAGGCTGTTACAGGCATTGGATACCGTCAAACAAATGCAGATCATACGGTCTTCCTCCAGCATGAAAGAGGCCACATCACTATACTTGCTGTATATATGGATGATATAGTGATCACAGGTGATGATGAAGTCGAGATCACTAAGCTGAAGTCAAAACTCGCGAAGAAGTTTGAGGTGAAGGATTTAGGAGCGATGAGGTACTTTCTAGGTATCAAAGTGTGTGAAGGCGAACAGGGAATTGTTCTATCACAAAGAAAATACGCACTAGATCTGCTGAAGGAGACAGGGATGCTGGGATGCAAAGCAGCCGTTACTCCAATTGACTAGAAGAGTAAGCTTAGAGCAGAAGCAGGAGAGCCTGTTGATCGTGAAAGATATCAAAGACTTGTAGGGAGATTGATTTATCTGGGACACACTCGCCCTGATATCTCATTTGGGTGAGTGTAGTGAGTCGCTACATGCATGATCCAAGAAAGGGTCATATGGAAGCAGTATTTCAGATCTTGAGATATCTAAAAGGAACGTCGAGAAAGGGGCAATGGTTCAAGAAGAATGGACGCATAGAAGTTGAGGGATACTGTGATGCAGACTGGGCGAGCTGCATAGACGACAGAAGGTCTACCACGGAATACTGTGTTTTGTAGGAGGAAATCTGGTCTCATGGAGAAGCAAAAAACAGTCAGTGGTAGCACGGTCGATAGCTGAAGCAGAATATAGAGCAATGGCTCTGGAAGTGTCAGAGTTGCTGTGAGTGAAAGCATTGCTGACAGAGTTGAAGCTGGATAAGGGAGCACCATTGCATCTTCTGAGCGATAGTCAAGCTGCAATAAGTATAGCTAACAATCCAGCTCAGCACGACAGAATGAAACACATCGAGATTGATCGATTCTTCATCAAGGAGAAGCTGGAACAAGGGATACTGAAGATTGACCATGTCCGTTCAGAAGAACAAGTTGCAGACTGTCTGACTAAGGGTCTTAGTTTATTAAGTCTGTCGAAGCTATGTAACAAGATGGGGATGATCAATATCTATCGTCCATCTTGAGGGGGAGTGTTGAGAATCAATAAGGAACTTTTAGTCCCACATCGAATATGTAGTATGTAGAGGAGCTAGACTCCCTATATGTAGTGAAGTAGTCCATCAATAAAATTATCCAACCATTATTTTCTACAGTTATCATTGCCCCGAAGCTTGTGGCTCCTCCTCCTCCTCAAGAAGATATTTATGAGGAAAACGAGGAATCTGAGGAGGAGGCTTCTTCTTCAGAAGAAGAAGAATGCACAAGAAGAAGTATCCCGAGAGCTCGAAGCGGAGACTCAGGAAGAATATCCTCCATCTACGGAGGTACCACAAGAGCCAAAAATGCAGGCTCAGCCAGAAGTGTCCTCTCCTGCTGAGGGCAAGGATAAGGAAGAAACTATAGTAGAAATTACTGTAAATGATGAGGAGGCTGCTGAGGAAGAACTAGACTTTAATGAGGAGTCAGTTGTAGAAGGATTCACTACAACTGAAACATTTGAAGATCCTGCAGAGCCTATAGGTGAAGAAGGTGATGAAGGCATACTCAAGTCACCAACTGAAACTGGGGAAGTTGTAATAGCATCTTCCGCTATTACTACTGATCCAGTACAAGTCTCTGAAGAGTTAATGCCAGAACCGGAGTCAGCTGCCACAACTGTCATTCCACCCGCACCTATCACCGCCACCGAAACTCTAGTAGTTTCAGCTCCAGAAACGGCTGGAGTAACAAATATTGAAGACACTGTTCCTGAAGCTCCTGGGAACCAGTTGGCTATGGTAGCAATAACAACAATGGCTTTATCTCAGCCTGCTATCACGACAACAACATCTGCTCCTAGTCTTCAAAGAAGAGACTTGGTAGACATCGCCCCAACGCCGAGTTCGAGTGTAGAAATGAATCTCTTAGTTGAGATTCACACTGAAACCTTTTACAAGACTCTGGTGGCTTTGATCAAGATGGTTTTGAATAAGGGACTCAATTATGAGAGCTTGAAGGCGGCGATCGCTCTTACCATCAGAAATGTCGCCATGTTTAATGATGCGGCGAGAGCAGCAACGTTGGAGAAAATCGTGGAGGGACTTGGACAGCCCATCAAAGAATATCTGAAGCTGTCAAGTGAAACCATTGAAATTCTCATCCAAGAGGAGTATGACGCCTTATCGGCTGATTACCTCGCTCGGGAGACGAGATATAATGAAGCCCTCCATGAATATAGCATAAAGGTCGCCAAAGAAAAAGTTTTTTTGGCTGGAATAAAGCCCGAGCTGGATAGCCATAGAGCAGCCTATGACACCTCGAATATGAGAATTCAACAACAAAATGATAAAATTTGAGAAGTTGAGGCTGAGTTGGTTCGCTTGAAGGCAGAGAGGGAGCAGATGATCTTGGCCCGGGACCAGCACCTAACTCAGAGCTCAATTTTGGAAGAACAGGTCTACGGAGCTGAATCTACCATCAGAATCCTTGATGAAGCCAAGGATAAGTTGATAGTCAACTTTGCTGGACTTTTTCATATCTGCACTCCCGAAGCTCGACGTGCTGCAGCCACCAAGACTGTTTTGAGCTCTCGTGAAAATGTCTAGCAGAGCTGCAGAAACTGCTAGGAGACTTATATGCTCCGCCTTAGACAAATAAAGAGCTTTTGTAATCTTCTCTTTTTTCTATTCTGTAATGAATAAAATATTTGTTTTGTGATCCTATTATTTATTTTGAATTTAAACAATAGGTATGAGCTAGAAAACACTTATCAGAGGTAATATGGACATGACAAGTTTTCTAAACTCAAATTATATCTATTCAGAGGTAATATGGACATGATAGATAATGAATCTCTTTTTCTGCTTAGAGTATACGACACTATCAGAGGTAATATGAACGTGAAAGATCGTAACAACTCAAAAAAAATTAATTAATATCTATTCAGAGGCCAAATGGACATTATAGAAGGAAAAGAAGTAGACTTAGTATTTATTCAGAGGTCATGAGAACATGATAAATAATAAATCTCTCTTTTTAATCAGTTGATAAGACAGAAGATCAAAATTCTCTTCAAAGAGATAAGTAACCAGCTTAACCAAACATTGGTAGCTGGAGAATAAGGAAGAAAAATCAAACATAATATTTTTTCAAGAACTTGCCATTGATCGACATCATGAGCAAATCTCCATTAGGTTTAGACAACCAATAGGCACCATTAGAGAAGACTGTCTCAACGACATAAGGACCTTCCCATTTTGCTTGGAATTTCCCTTTGCTCTTATGAGTCATCACCATCGGTCTTCGAACAGCTAGAACTAGCTCACCGACTTTAAATACCCTCTCTTTAACTTTACGATTGAAAGTTTAAGATATGCGGGCTGGATATAGCTCAATGTGCTGTTGCGCTTGGAGACGCTTCTCGTCCAATCCTTCAAGTTCTTGGAGTCGTAAGCGATCATTGTTCTCTGTAGTTAGCTCATTAGCAATGGCTATTCGAAGAGATAGAATCTGGATTTCCAATGGAAGAACAGCCTCACATCCGTAGACTAGAGAAAACGGTGTAAAACCAGTAGGAGTTCGGACTGTCGTTCGGTAAGCCCATAAACATTCTCCAAGTTTCTCATTCCAATCACGTTTATTAGAAGAGACGAAATTTTTGAGAAGTTTGATGATTGTTTTGTTGAAAGCTTCGGTTAAACCATAAGCAGCTGGATTATAAGCCGTAGAAGCCAGATTTTGGATCCGATTCTTATAACAGAACCGATAAAATGCCTGACTAACGAATTGTGGTCCATTGTCATGAATTATCCTTCGGGGAATCCCAAAACGATAAATAACATGATGTTTAATGAAGCTAACCACATTAGATATTTTCACTTCAGTAAGGGGAACTGCTTCCGCCCATTTAAAAAAGTAATCGATTTTAGCTAGAATAAACCGATGTCCCTTGATAGAAGGAGGGTTAATAGGACCAATGATATCTATGCCCCAAGCTTCGAAGGGCCAAGAAGCTGCTGTAGGATGTAAGAACTCAGATGGTTGATGAATAAAATCAGCATAAATCTGACACGCTTTACACCGTCGGGCATAATCCACAGCATCTGCTATCATAGATGGCCAATAATACCCCATTCTTCGAATACGGTCATGTAATTTTGGACCTGGTTGATGAGCACCACAAACACCATCATGAGCTTCGCAGAGTGTTTGCTTAGCTTCACTTTCTGAGAGACAGCGCAGCAAAAGTCCGTCATATGAACGACGATACAACATATGTAAAGACGAATCATAATAGAATCGAAATGATCGTCTTTTGATTGATGCAGCTTCTTTTGGATCTTTAGGTAAAATCCCATGAACCGCATAATCAATGAATGGACTTCTCCAATCCCTCTGCTGGGAACTTGACTCTGTAGTATAACTCTGTTCAATATACAGATTATTCTTGACACAGAATAAGTCTCGATCCAACAAAGTAATAGTGTTTTTTCTTCGAATTGGAACAGCCAAGTCTGTAGCTAAGCTAGCAAGAGCATCTGCTTCCAAATTTTGAGAACGTGGTACAAATTCAATAAAGAATCCTTTGAATGAAAGGACCAATTCGATTACCACATGATAATAAGGGATGAGGTCTGGATTTCTGACTTCATATGTCCCTCTAACCTGATTAACAATCAGTTGAGAATCTCCATAAGCTTCTAGGAACTCAATGTCCAATTGTTTTGCTACTTGAAGACCGATCAGCAAAGCATTATATTCTGCCACATTGTTGGAGCATGGCTCATTGAGAGAATAAGCACGGTATATGACCATTTTGTCGGAAGAAACTAGGACAATGCCTACTCCGGAGACAATAGTACCTTTAGGTCCGACCCGTGATGCTCCATCCATCAAAGTATAATTGCCAAATGTCATCCTTTAAAGTCATGTTGCAATCCACAACTTCATCTGGAATATCCTCATATAACTTCGATGTTTCAGGTATAGGGTGAGCTGCTAAGAAATCAGCTAATGCTTGACCCTTCACTAATTTTGAGGTACATAGACCATATCATAAGGAGTGAGCAACATCGCCCAGGTAGCTAACCTGGAGTTAAGAATGCTCGGTTTTTCCATCAATACCCGAATAGGATTTATTCTGGAGATGACATGAATAGTCTGTTCTGACACATAATGTCGTATCTTTTGAACAGCAAAAACCAAGGCCAGACATTCCTTTTCTACAGGAGTATACCTGTGTTCAGCTCCGACCATCATTCGGCTAAGATAATAAATTGCTTGTTCATGACCCATATCACTTTTCTGTGCAAGAAGAGCACCAAGTGAATGATCTAAGGCTCGAACATATAGCAAAAATGGTCTTCCTACCACTGGAGGTACCAAAACAGGTAGATTTGTAAGGTATTGCTTGATGTCATTGAAAGCTTTCTGACACGCTTCATCCCAAACAAATGATACACCTTTCTTTAATAGACGGGAGAAAGGTTGACATCTCCTAGAGAGATTGGATATGAATCTCCTGATATAAGCAATGCGACCTTGGAAGCCGCGGAGTTCTTTTAGATTGCGTGGAGGACGCATTTTAAGAATTGCTTTGATTTTATCAGGATCAACATGGATACCCTGAGAAGTAATGACAAATCCCAAAAACTTGCCACTGGACACCCCTAAGACAGACTTAGTAGGATTCATCTTCAATTGATGTTGGCGCATCAACTCAAATACTGTCTTCAAGTCTTGAATGTGATCATCCTTTGATCGACTTTTGACAGCAATGTCATCTACGTAACATTCAACTGTCTTCCGTAGATGTTCTTGAAAGATATTGCTCATAGCCCGTTGATACGTGGCACCGGCATTTTTAAGACCAAACGGCATAATCGTATAGCAGTAAACCCCAAGGGGTATACAAAAAGCAGTATGCTTCTCATCTTCTGGATGCGTCTTAATCTGATTGTATCCTGAGAATCCGTCCATGAAAGACATGCGTTCAAAACCGCATGTATTGTCTATCATGACATCAGTAATTGGAAGTAAAAATTTGTCCTTTGGACAAGCTGCATTAAGATCTCGAAAATCTATATAAAATCCGACTTTTCGTTCTTCTTCATAACAGGAACAATGTTGGCAACCCAGTCTGGGTGTTGTTCTTCACGAACAAAGCCACATGTAATCAGCTTTTTGACTTCTGCTTCAATTGTATCCATCATGTCTGGTCGAAAATGCTGCTGCTATTGTTTTACAGGCCTGGCATTAGGAAGAATATTGAGTTTATGAGTAGCAACTTTAGGATCTAGACCCGATATATCCTTATAACTCCATGCAAAGATGTCGATATATTCTTTAATCAGTTGTCTCAACTCTTCTTTTTCATCTTCAGAAAGGTTCTTACTGATGAATATTGGCTTGGACGTAATTCCGTCTCCAACATCAATCTGGACAATCTCATCCTCTGTAGGTGGCTGTCGCTGTTCAAAACGAAGCTCCCACTGAGTGTCCGTCTGTTGGGCCCAAGGGTCATTTTCAAATGGCTCTGATTCACTATCAGTTTGAACCATGTTGACTGAGAATACATACTTAGATTCATCATAATAGTCTCCTCCAGCATATGAGGAGAAGGATGTATCATATTCGATGAATTGGATTTCTTCTGAATCTGAGGATTGTGACGAACTAGAAGAGAATTTTTCTTGTATATCATCATTAATCATGTGAGACGGATCATATCCCAACCCATGACGAGTTTTCTGGTAAAACGGATTACCACATAATGGTAATCGTCTACCTTTGCCTTGATTGAGACCTTGCATAGTCTTCAAGTCATATCCCATATTTTGGATAATCTTGAGAGATTGTTGACTATGTTTGTCAATTCGGATTCTTTCTCTATCTTTTTCTCTGAGATTATCTATCTGAACAACAGAGATATTTCTAGCCAGGCCAAACATAATTTGGTGCTTGTTTTTCTTATTGGACGGAATCACGAAATAAGATTCTTTGTGACGTCTATAAGTTACACAAGCTTGTGATGAAGCAGCTACAGGAAGAAGATAGGGAGAAGATGTTAGGAACCTTTGAGCATAAGGTTCTACATTGACATGAGAAGGAAAAGAATTTTCCTTATGGTTAATGTATAAAGTTTCCTCTGTATCTATGTCATCTTTATATTGATGACTTTGATCATCAGAAGATAAAGTCATTCTTTCAATAAATTTGACAGCCATATACTCAAAAAGGAAATCTTCATTGATATTAGAAAGTATAGAATGATCAATATTTACATTCTTTACAATTTGCCTGCCATGTTTCAGATTGATCATTAACGGACCATCATCCGTCTTCTGCGTAGACTTGCCAAGGTTGATGATCAACGGAGGTTCTGGATCATTCGTACGAGAAGTACGTCCCTTGACTTTGATCATGAGAGGTTGAACTTGGCTTTTAGCAGGAATACTCACTGATTCCTCAGACGAAGCTCGAGTTCTTCCTTTGACCTTGATCATCAAAGGTTGGTCGTTGACAGGTTGGGGTTGGATTCGCCCTTTGACTTTGATCTTCAAAGGTTGCTCTTCTGGAGGATCTTCATTGACAGACTGATCTTCGGCAGGTGATCGATCTTCAGCCATATCTGATATCTCCTTCACATGCTCTTGTTTGTAGAGCATTGAGTCAGAAAAATAGGCTTCAACACCCTTGAAAGGATTGATATCAGCAAACTCAGTCTTGACAACTCCTTAGGAATCCACGTACTTAAAGCATTGGTGGAGAGTTGAAGGCACAATATTATGTTCATGTATCCATGGTCTTCCGAGAAGGATGTTGTAAGATACATCTGAATTGATAACATAAAATGTCGCCATAGTTCAAAGATCACCAATTTGAATCTTCAGACGAATCTTCCCCAGTGGTTTACTCTTGCCAGAGTTGAAACCAACAATCGTGGTACTAGTGTAAGTCAAATCACTAGTAGGAATCCTCAACGGTCTTAGCATACTCTGAAGAATAATGCTAATAGAAGACCCAGGATCAATGTAAATCCTGTCAACTTCAGTGGATTCGATATACCCAGTGTAGCACAAAGGCCTGTCGTGCTTGTTATACTTCAACATCATATCTTCTTGTGTGAAGGTAATGTTAGGAATTGCCTCCATCACACTATGATATTGTGGACACGACACTGGCATATTATCAGGACTCTTGAGTTGAGCTAAGCATGAGTCTGCTTGTAGCAAAGCTTCACTCAAAGTCTCCCTGCTTTCTTTAGAAAGACGAAGCAGCTCGAAGATAGAGAGTCTAGCCGGAGTATTGGCTAACTGGGCTAGAATATCAAATTTGTAGGGCTTCATCATCACCCCTTGATTTGAAGCAGATTTTAAAGGGACGTCAAAGTGTACTGCTTTCTGTTTCCCTTTCTCAATCACCGATGGTTTAGCAGGAACAGTAGATGGTTGAGCAGGAATTGTTTTAACGACGTCCTCTGCTTCTTTGGAAGATCCTTCATAATCTTTGTGGTACTCTTTCCCAGATCTTGTACCAGCAAAGCTTTTTTTCTCAGACTTAGGAGAAGAAAGTACCATGTTGCAGGATTTAGTCTTCTTTCCTTTAATCTTCTTCTTTCGAAGATTTTTATGAGGAAGCTCAGAACCCAATCCAGCAGTAGATTTTTGACTTTGAATTTGTACATGAAGTCGCATTCCTTTATCATAATTCAAACCTTCTGCTTTTTGAAAGTCGTAGCCTATCTTTTTCATGAGATGGACTGATTGTTGACTGTACAAGTGAATAGGCAGCGGACTTTCAATGAATGGTTTAACAGAGGAAGAAGAGACAGAAACCTCTGTAACCACAGGAAAAGGAGTATTCGGGACATAAGGAAAAATTCCTGTAGGAGCTTTTTCATAAGCAGCAAAAACTTGTTGTGCCCTGTATAAGGGGATACTATTCATAGCTAACCACTGTTGATGAGAAAGTTTGAGCTTAGTAGGAGGAGCCAAACTTGGAGGACATATATTCAAACCTCTCAGTCTATCCTCCAAAGGAATGCCATCCCAAAGATGATCCAAATCATCAGGATCTGGAATAACATGAGAAATCATGTTGCAGATTTTAACTTTTCTACCTTTCTTGGATTTTGAAGTTTTACCTCCATCTTCCATTTCAGGTACTAAGTCAGGATGTACCCACATAATTTCACCATTCTTTAGTGTGAGAGGCAACAATCCTTTATTGTGCTCTCTGGCAGGCAGGATATTTACAATCTTCATCGTCGCCTTTGGAATTGGGATAATCCCATATGGGACTTGTTGTGGAGAAAAACCTCCAAATTGAAGAGAAACCATATTGGTTGTTACCGTATGCTCATCGTTAGTTAAAGCGATGGCATTGGCATTTATCAGCTCCTGGATTTTCTTCTTTAAGACATAGCAAGCCTTGGTAGGATGATTTATATATCTGTGATAGATACAATACTTGGGATTGTCGGTCAGATTCAACTCATTAGGCCTCTTCGGCTCTGGAATCTGGAGTTTGCCACTCTTTACCAGACATTGGAATATCCCTGGGATATCACTGTCATCGAAAGAATATTCTTCTTTTGGCTTGGAAGACTCCTGATTATTCGACGTCATTTTAGGTTTTGAAAGATTAACCACAAGGGTTTCCTTTCCTTTCCCATTACGATTGCCGAAATTATTACCAGAAGAGCCTTTCTTTCCTTTGTCCTCTGAGGCAAAGATCATCCCATGTTCACGAGCCAACCTACCATTGGTCTCGGCAGAAACTGCTACTATAATAAACGAGGCCCAATATGTGAATTGGGAACCCGTAAAGACAGCAATGGATGGTCGCAGATTCATCTTGCATGTATTAATCAATGCTGAATCTGGCATACCAGGATGCATCTTCAGAGTTGCTTGTCGGAAACGTTCGATGAACTTCCGAGTATCTTCCTTCTCCTTTTGTTTGATTTCTATTAAGGAGGACATATTCATGTCCATGCCTCCTTCATAGAAGCGAGAGAGAAATATTGCTTTAAATTCGTCAAAAGACGATATGCAGTTGTCGGATAGACTACGATACCAATCGTAAGCTGAACCCGTCAGGCACCCAATGAAAACTCGGATAAGAAGAGCATCATTATTCTGTAGATGCACAGTCATAATATCAAAGTAATTGATATACTGACTAGGAGAAGCCTTTCCATCAAATAATACCATCGATTGTGGCTTGAATTTTGGAGAAAAGGGTACGTCATTCCAATGAGGAGGATAAGGTTGCTTAATCCCTAACCTCTGGAGCTGATCCTTGTGCTTCAAAACTTCAAACTGTGCTTTTAGTTCACGCACTGCTTGAATAGCTTCACTGGTTTGAGGAAGCACATTCGATTGAATAGTTGTTGGATGTACCGTAACCCCCACCGGAGGTGGTACATCTTCTGGAATGATAGGATCTGGAGATGCAGAATTTTGATTGACAACAGGCTCTTGATTATTCAAAGGTATATCAACCCCTTGACTATCTTGAGTTTGTGCTGCTACTTGCATCGGTATTACTACTGCCGGATGAGCAGTTTGCTGAGTCATTATTATCTGGTGCATGCTTTGCATCATGGTAAGCATGTCCTTTAGTGATTGCTCAACGGCAGAGAGACGTTGTTCTGTATTAGCAGATGACGTCTCCGGTTCATCTCCAATAGCATAGGATTCAACCTCTCTTGAAGATACAGAGGGATTGGTATAGAGGTATGAATCGACACTATCAGTTTCGGACTCAAAAGATTGAGTACCCCCAGCTTCTGAATCAGAAGTCTGCAACTGTCTTTGTCTTCTTGATCGATTATTCTGATATACTCCTTCAAAGGAATCAAGAAGTCTGTTGAACTGTTGTTGACCAGGAGTCTGGGACGAGTTGCATCTTGGACGTCGTCCTCTGTTGGTATGAGATGCCATGTTGACTGACGCATATGACAACTCATGTTCTTGATCATCAACTTGTTGTTGAGGCGTATTGAAGCTTAACCGATCAAAAACTGACCGTTTAGAAGCCGAACAACAACATTTGATTACAATCTGGTGACACTCACAATGATGATTCTCTTGGGAGAGTGTCACAGGAGATTGTCTGTTTTTACGCTTTTGTACTAGCAACTCGCATAAATCAGAAGGAGTAGAGGGAGTAGTCTTCTTTATTACATTTGGAGTAGAGAAACTTTTAGTCCCTTGTGTATAAAGAAGATTACTGGCTGCATTAGCAGAACCAAACTGTAAATTTTTACGTGCTTGGAGTTGCGTGCATAAATCCTGAGATTTTTGAGCACAAAGGACTCCATCAGCATTACGCGTAATTTGAAGGTTTGGTACCTTGCGTAAAGCAGTGTAAGAAGGCTGTTGTTGGAGAACCGAAGTTTTACCAACAATATTTTTATGCTGCATGCGTGCAGGTAAATTCACTTTAGATGCACAGGCATCATTATGAATTTTATCTACACTGTCACAGATAGGAGATTTACCCTTACGCGTAGAGCGTAAAACATGAGTATCTGCCACGTCACAGACGGGAGATTTTTCTTTACGCGTGGAGCGTAAATTTTGTGTGTCTACCACGTCATAGACGGGAGACATATTTTTACGCGCAGAGCGTAAAGCTTGGGAGTCTACCATGTCACAGACATGAGACATATTTTTATGCGCAGGGCGTAAAACTTGGGAGTCTACCACGTCACAGACGGAAGACATATTTTTATGCGCAGGGCGTAAAGCTTGATTTTTACGCTCAAAGCGTAAAACTTGATTTTTACGCTCAGAGCGTAAAACTTGATTTTTACGCTCAGAGCGTAAAACTTGATTTTTACGCTCATGGCATATCACCGAAGTAGAGACTGTCTCGTCACAGACGGGAGCCTCCACAACAGGAGTAGGAAGGATTCCTTTGCCTTCAGAGACAGTAGGGAGATCCGAGGATGCTTTGGACTTGGGAATCTAAACTTTTCGTGCCTTCCGCGATTTCTGAACATTGGAGCAGCGAGTACTACCCCCAGTTCGGAGCATTTCTTCGTAGGCAGTCTGGATTCTGGGTTCGATCCCCAGCAGAGTCGCTATTTTGTTTCACTTAACAAAATGCCTAAAATTGGCTTTTGAAAGAAAACTAGAAAAAGTACAAGAAGTACAAATTGTTCTGGGAAGTATTGCTATGGAAGTCTGATCTGAGAGCGATCACTTTGTTCCTTGGACCATACGATGATGAAGAAGAAAACTGCTTGAAGAAGACGAACAATCGGAAGAACTAAGTCACCGGAAAGGTATCGAGCAACGGCATTGATGGTACAGTCGAATGCTTTCTTGCTTTGCTTCATCCTGTTCTTGAGAAAAAGTTGAAGAAATGCTTCTAGGAATATCACTCTGGAAATATGAGTTTCTCAGAATCTCCTCTCATGTCTCTCTGTTGATCTCTTGATGATGTCTATATGAAAAATAAGTATATTTATAGACTTAACCCTTTGTGCGTAAAAAGCAACAAAATCGGATCTTTACGCTAGCAACTGTCACCCATGATGCAACTCATCCTCTACGCGCGTTGACACGTGTCCCACGTAGAATTTGATCTCTACGCATGGTGACATGTGTCCCACTACTTCAACAAAATAGGGAGAGCACGTACACACGTTCCTCGAGAAGTGTGGCATGAAAGCCACGTAGGCAAACCACGTTTTTAAGTGGTCAGGAAAGATCGGGCGTAAAAAATGACCCAAAACACATTTCCAGCGTAAAGTAGTAGACTAGGCGCAAAATAGCCCAAAAATAGACTTCTCGCGTAAAGTGGATGATAAAATAGCCTTGAGCTTAAAAAGTAGCCCAAATAAACTTTACGCACATGTCAACTTTGAGCGTAAAAAGCTCAGATAGTATTCATGCGTAAAAAGAAGCCATCTTTTGAGCGTAAAGTAACTTTGTCCACACACTAAACGACAATGTTGGTTTCTGTGTAAATCAAATCTCTTCAAATTCTGTGTTATACGCTGTCAGCAAATCATTATGTCAGAATCATCATCACTTGCATTAAATGTATGATCTGACAGCCTGTCTCCAGCGTAAAGTAGCTCGCGTAAAAATAGCTCGCGTAGAGTAGCTTGCGTAAAACAGCTCACGTAGAGTAGCTCGCGTAGAGTAGCCCGCGTAGAGTAGTTTGTTGACTCTTTTTGACTTGCGTAAAGCTCTATTCTTTTGACTTGGTCTATGAAGCAATTTTTACGCTCCTACAACGGGGAACCTAACGGTAGGGTTGGACACGCGTTAGCAGTGTCGTGCGTGTCGTGCCGGACGCGGACACACGACACTGGGTCAGATTTCATTTGCTCGCGTCCTGAACAGTCTGGACACAAAGCTGAACTGTTATTTAGGTTATTGGGTTAACGGGTTTAGATCATGCTATTGGGTTCAGAAACCCATTAACCTTAAACCTAATAAATCTAACCCAAACCCTTTCCCTAAACAAATGACTCGGGCTGACCCCCTAGCCAGCCCGAGCGCGCTAAACACCCTCCCTGCCCTGGCCGAGTTCGAGCCCCCCCTTTCCTGTTTTATTTTGATTTGTTTTGTTTTGTTTTGTTTTAGTTTTATTATTATATATATGTATATATGTATTTATATATATATGTATATATATATATATGTATTTGTATATATATATTATCATATATACTGTTATATATATATATATATATATATATATATATATATAATATATATATATATATATATATATATATATATATATATATATATACTGTATTTATGTATATATATATATAAATTTATATTTAGTATTTTATATATATAGGTATATTTATTATATATATATATATATAATATATATATATATATATATATATATATATATATATATATATATATATATATATATATATATATATATATATATATATATATATATATATATATATATATATAATTGTGGTTGTTGTATAATTATGTACATATTTTCAAATACAATTCTTAGTGCTAATTATTATTATGTAAAATTTTACAAGTTATTTTATTATATAACTTTGTGACTTGTATATTTTACCACTTCAAAATATATTATTTATATTTAAATTCCTGTATTTTATTAATCATGGCCAATTGATGTCCAAACCTAGCATGGGTTTTTAGGTCCAATTGTGTCTAATACATTCAGAGTCTGTATAAGTCATATTGGACTTGATTCATGGCTCTGGGTCCTGTATCTGGACTTTGGTTCAAATTAAAATACATGGACAAAATAGTAAATAATTAATTAATTATTTTCCAGAAAGTGTTACTTGCTGTTTTTGAATTTTTATATATATTTTAATTTCTATAAAAATCTGGAAAAAATTATATTTAAATACTATGTCAATTTAGATAATTTATTATAATTTTTCTAGCATTTAATAATTATCTTTAGTATTTTATAAAAATAGGAAAACAGAACTCATTTTCAGAATACATATGTTTGTTGATTTTTAATAAATATCTAAGAGGGTTTGTAAATTCTAGAAAGATTAGTATAAATTTCTATAATTAACAAGGATCATTTTGGTACTTTATTTTATGTAAAGTTGAGCTTTTTGTCTATTTCAAAAATTGTTGGAACACAGTGTACAGGTTGATTTATTTATTGAATAATTACGACTTTCAATATTTTGTGTTGTTTTGAGTTATAGACGTATTGGACCTCACCCCGCACTAGTGTAAAGACCCTAGAAAGTTAGTTTGGATATGGTGTCACCCCACATTGGTCTCCTATGCAAAAATCATCATTTGGCTAGGTGCCCAGTCAGAAAGTCGTATCACACAACTAGTATCTTAGTGTTTAACTTAGTATAAAAACTAAGTTTATGTATTATTTCTACAGTGACGAGTCATCAGGCATCTATAGCATTTCTATCGCTGCTTTACTTTGCTAAAGGCAAGTACTTCTACAAACTTTACATACTGCTATAACCATAAACTGTGATTTCCAATCATGTTAAATGCTGATCCTTGGGGTAGCAAGTTAAATCTTCACATGTTGTATTACTTTTAGTCTCTACCATGCTTAGGACAGTTTTCATATCTCTTACATGTTTAAACAACGGGTTAAGAGAAAACTGTTAGTAGTGTACGTGATCATGCCCCCTTCTCCGTATGTATTTACCGAGCACTGTTACATTCTATATGTAACTTTGTCGTATGTCTGATCCCGCGTTTGTGTATGGACATACACCGATGCCGTTAAGGGTACGTATGTACACTTCAGAAAATTGATATGTACCACTGTGCATCCTGATTACCTATTGACTGATCACTCACCTACTACAGTTTTAAACTTTAAAATAAATAATTATTGCCATGATGAAATGTATCTAAAACTGGATAAAACAAGATATGTCATTTTATCTCTTTCCATCACATGATCAGTATTATATGTTTGTTAGATTCAGTACTTGCTCCCGTCCTGAGAGGATAACGTTGTAGGTATACTTATTGAGGAGGAATTGCTTTGTGATTCCTATTATGGACTTGCTGACGAGGACCAGGCTTTATCTTACGATGATGTACCTGCGGGAAAACTCGTCTAGTTTGCGTAGTTGCTCGGAGTACCGAGAGTAGTCATATTGTTAGACTATGTATTTTGTGTCTGGACCTGTATCCAGCTTTACATTTTTGACTTGTACTTGGAACTTACTATTATACGAGATGACTTTTGTGATTGGGACATTTCTGACTCTTTATTACTTATAGAACTGTTAGCACATTTTAGTCTTATCTTGTTATCTTTAGAACAGCTTACTACGCTTTATCTCAAGCGTAGGCTGGACATGACTCGGCCCGGCCCAACAAATTGGGTAGCGGATCGTGACATCATGTGTCATTGTTAACAAAAAAATATTGTGGTGTAGTGGTTATAATGCTAAATGGAACTATCTATAATAGAACTAGTACATATCACGTGTCATTGTTAACAAAAAGTATTGTGGTATAGTGTTTATAGTCTTAAACTTGTATTTAAGAGATCCTTGGTTCAAATTTTGACTACTACAAAATTTTATTTTATTTATACTTTTGTTTTTATTATGTATAGAGGTCTATTTTGTTTTATTTTGATATACTTTTGTTTTTATTATGTATAGAGGTCTATTTTGATATACTTTTGTTTTTATTATGTATAAAAAATTTACGTTTCCATACATATATATATATATATATATATATATATATATATATATATATATATATATATATATATATAATACGGATTGAAAGTTTTGTGGGAGAGTCCCATCAAAATCTTTTTCCATGAGCACTATCGGATCGCAGGGCCGTACAAAACTCCTATATATATGGATTTTTTTAATATTATAGGTTGAGCCCCTCTTAAATTCATGTGTTCTCATTGGACAACCTATATAATACGGAAACTTGAAGACTCTTAAATTCTCTGTCATCTCCTATAAATATAATTGTTGGTATATATAAATATTTAATTTTTTAAATAAAAAAATATTTATAATATTTATAGAAAAAGGATTAAAGCAAATCAAATCTGTTCTCCTTTAGTACTACGAAAAAGACCAATATTTTAGGAATAATGCTATTTGTATCTTTAAATTGTACCTTCATGCTATTCCTCCTTACGTGACAGCTGATATGATATGTTGATATAATTACTGACGTAACAAATTTTAAAATTAAAATTAAAATTAACATTAAAATTAATATTATTGTTAACATTAATAATAATATTAATATTAACATTAACATTAATATTAACATTAATTAATATTAATATTAATATTAAATTAATATTAATATTAATATTAACGTTAATTAATATTAATATTAAATTAATATGGATAAAATTGGATAATTAATTTTTTTGGTTAAAATTTATCATGTTATCGATCATGTCGAATGACATATAATATTATTTAATATGTTATATTAGTTGTCATATAAAAAGAGATATATTGAAGAGATAATTTGAAGGTAGGAATATTATTACTCATATCTTAAAAACCTGAAATTACTGGGAGGGAGAAAAAGATGGCCTGAGGCCATTTGAAGAAAGGTTTATGTTGTTGTTGCATCTGCCCACTGTAGCTGTAGTACTTTGCAGTAACAAATTACTGTACCAAAACCAAAGTGCTACTAAATATCTCTCCAGAAAGACTACTGCGAAGATATGCTCAAAACTCAAAGAGATACTATGACTCGTTATAAAAAGAAGAGCTGTAATAAGTATCTTAGAAAAACTCACTTCTCTCTCTCACTCGCTCTGTCTTGTGATAGCAAGGAAGGACGGGACCTAGAGCCTCATTTTAATGCCCTACCAAACCTTCTGCCAACATAAGACTAGAGGCTAGAGAGAGAAGGCTCACAAGTTGAAGCTGAACACCATCTTCTTTAGAACAAGAGTCTGTTCTATACACAATATTATTTTTGTGGTCCTGTTAGAGGATGAGTAAAGGGGACAACAATCTCAACTTCCTAAAGATGCAGGTCAATGCTTATACTGAGTTACTAGCAAATAATCACCTCCTTTTTTTTTTGGTTAAGGACAAGTTCATGATGTGCTTAGATTTTGCTATAGTAGTTGTTGATTTCTTCTTCTTGTTGTTTGGTTGGTTGGTTGGTTGTAGACGTGTGTGCTGAAAGTGAACATCCACTGTGATGGCTGCAAGAAGAAGGTCAAGAAGCTGCTCCAGAAGATTGATGGTATGTCTGAAATGGAAGAAGAATATTACATATGGTTTTTTGTTTTCTTTGTTCTTTGTTCTTTCTTTCAAATTTTGTTGTTTGGTTAGGAGTGTACACTGTCAGCATAGACTCAGAGCAGGGGAAGGTGAGCGTCTCAGGGAGCGCTGACCCTGCCACCCTGGTAAAGAAGCTCTGCAAGGCTGGCAAGCATGCTGAGCTGCTGGCCCCAAAGGGTGGTGGCGGTGGTGGTGGCAACAACAAAAATAACAAGCAGAGCAGCAACAACTTTCTTCCAGAACAGCTCCAGAAGCTACAGCTTGAAGCTGCTGGAAAGGCTCAGCAAAAGAGTGGTGGTGGTGGTGGTGGCAAGGACCAGAAGGGACAGCAGCTGTCGCAGCAGCAACAGATGCAGCTGCAGCAACAGATGCAGCTGCAACAGATGCAGCTGCAGCAACAGCAGCTGCAGCAGATGAAGGGGTTGCCGGACATGAAGCTGCCGCATATGAAGGACCTCAAGTTCCCTCCTCCACAGAAGGACCAGAAGAGCGTCAAGTTCCGCGTCCCCTCCGAAGGAGAAGAAGACGGGAGCGACTACGACGACGACGACGACTACGAATCCTACGACTCGGAGGACGAGGGTGACTACGATGACGACGAGCTGGATGGCATCGACGACTTTGAGGAGGATCTTAAGCATGGCAAGGAGAAGGACAAGAAAGGTGGCGGTGCTGGGAAGAATGACAAGAAAGGCGGTGGCGGTGGCGGTGGCGGTGGCGGTGGCGGGAAGAATGACAAGAAAGGCGGTGGCGGTGGTGGTGGGAAGAGTACTAAGAAAGGTGGTGGAGGAGATGTCTCATTCTTGAGCAAATTGATGGGAAGCATCCATGGAGGCAAGAAGAAGCCTAGTGATGGCTGCGGGCATAAAGATGGGAAGAGTACTGGTGGTGACAATAACAAGAAAGGCGCAACCAACGGGAACGGAAAGGGCAATTTCGGGAACAACAATAGCAAGGACGGGAACAATGGCGGCAAGAAGGGCGGTGGTGGGATTGCGAAGAGCGGTGCAGCAGGAGGGGGCCAGCCGAAGCCGATGAACTTCAATCCCAAGATGATGGACATGGGAAAGATGGGTGCTCCCATGGGCCTACCGGCTGGCGCCATGCCTCCCGGTTACTACCAAGGAGGGATGGCAGCAGCACCGGAGATGATGCCGATGGCGTCGGCCAATCCTTACCACCTGCAACAACTGTTGCAGCAGCAGCAGCAGCAGCAACAGTACATGGCTGCAATGCAGCAGAGGATGATGATGAATGGTCCGACGTCCTACGGTGGTCCGCAGCCGATGGGCTACACCCCGCAACCGCCTCCGGCCTATGGAGAGCCTGCATACGCAAACTATTTCAGTGACGAGAACGCCAATAGCTGCTCTATAATGTGAGCGCGTTTCTTCCTCTGCATTGGGAAGTTTCCATTCTCGAGGGAGAAGAGGCAGTCAAAATGGGAAAAAGAAGGTAATTTAGTTCTACTTTTACTTTTTGATATTTTTTTTAACTGATAAAGAGAAGGTTTTTCTTCAAGTTCAAGTTAGTTTTCAGCTATGTAATATGTCTATATACGTTAGTTTCAAGTGAAGATGTGATGGATGTAATGAGAGACTAGTAGCAAGTTTATATCTATATATATATTTGTTGATAAAGTTTAAAGGTTAATAATAAATGTGGTAGCATGGTGTTCATCTTTGGCAACAATGGCAATGGCAATGGCAAGTGAAGAGTTTGGCTTCTTGTTGGTAACTAGCAATTGACTTCTCCTTTTCTTCACAGATCTTTTGCTTGCCATTACTTCCATTGAGAGAAGACTGTAGGTGCATGTGGCTATCATGATGAATTATATACAATATTGAAGGTCGCAATCCCCCTTTGGGGAATTGTGGTTGAGCTCATCAATTAGGTACATGAATCATAAAGTAGGGCTATGTTAATACTTAATATTGACCCCCCCAGAAATTCCTCCCTAAAGGGGATGTGGACTGGGGCTACAGTAACCTCACCTGTAACTTTTTAAGGGTTCAACATCACTTCAAAAGGGGTCGCAATAGATTATTAGCTCCTAACTAAATGGTTGAATACTGGATTTCCCGGGTTTCCTGATGGCCTATGATGCATGGATATAAACACGTATGGATAATGACGCGATACATATAGTCACTTGTGTCCATAACATCCTAACTAGTTATGAACCTGAATCACAATAGCACCTAAAAAGTTGAATATTGCATTTCCCCTCTCCAGCATACAGATTTTAACTTCCAGAAATCTGTAAGTCTTTGAGTAGTAGGACAAGTTCCTTAAGGTTTACCTGATCACTGCGCAATACCTTTGGGGGGTTTGTGATACCTATGCTGCACGAATAAGGACTCGGTTATGGATAGGGGAAAATACATTTTCAGATAGGTACAAGATAGGTAGTACTGACCTATCCTAACACGAGAAAGATAAACCTTAGGGGTTTTCCTGATAACCTTATTTTGCACGAATACGAGCACATATACGAATAAGGGAACAATACAGATATCGGATACAAACATTTGTTAATAGGTACAAGGTAGTCACATATCCTGAGACACAAGAAATAAATTAAAACATAAAGTCCTATACACCCTTATTTTCTTCAAGGTTTTCAAAGTACGAGTTCTGTTAATTAACAATCAACTCTGGGCACTTGGCTACACATCATGCATGATTGATGAAGTTGGGGATTGAAAATGCTGAGTGTATCAAACTTTATGACCCTATCCTCTTAGGCATCGTTTGGTTTGCGGAATCATCGGGTTGGAAAAGGAAAGTGATTACTTTCCTATGTTTGGGTGCCAAAGGAATTGAGGAGGAAAGGAAAGTTATTCCTAATGAAAGGAAAATTAGGAGAAAAAGTGACTACATCCATCCAAGTAAGGAATCAAATTTTCGCATTGAAGTATTCACTTTCCTTTCCAAATTACTTGGCATTTCTAAATATCGGAAAAGAAAATAAATGGGAATTGTAATTTTTCAAAGGAAAGCAAATGTCAATGAGAAATTGATTTCCTTTTCCTTCCCTTCCGCTAACCAAACGAGGTCTGGGGATGAATTTTAGATTCCTTATCCTTGTTTGGTATGTCTGGGATTGAGAATTTGGAAGAAATAGTAGGGGTTTCATATTCCCGTAAAACCCAAGGCCCCCAATAGCTGCTCTATAATGTGATGGTGTTTCTTCCCTGGATTGGGAAGCTTCCATTCTTGAGGGAGAAGGCAGTCAAAATGGAAAAAAGAAGGTAATTTAGTTCTACGTTTCCTTTTTGATATTTTTTACTGATAAAGAGAAGGTTTTTCTTCAAGCTCAAGTTAGTTTTCTGCTATGTAATATGTCTATATACGTTAGTTTCAAGTGAAGATGTGATGGAAGTAATGAGAGGCTAGTAGCAACTTTATATCTATATATATATTTGTTGATAAAGTTTAAAGGTTGATAATAAATGTGGTAGCATGGTTCATCTTTGGCAACAATGGCAATGGCAATGGCAATGGCAATGGCAATGGCAAGTGAAGAGTTTGGCTTGTTGGTAACTGGTCTCTTGCTACTAGCAATTGATCACTTCTCCTTTTCTTCACATATCTTTTGCTTGGCCATTACTTCCATTGAGAGAAGACTGTAGGTGCATGTGGCTATCATGATGAATTATATACAATATTGAATGTCGCAATCCCCCTTTGGAGAATTGTGGTTGAGCTCATCAATTAGGTACAAGAATCATGAAGTAGGGCTATGTTAATACTTAATATTGACCCCCCCCCCCCTTTCCTCCCCAAGAAATTCCTCCGTAAAGGGGATGAGGACTGGTGGCTACGGTATCCTCACCTGTAACTTCTAAAGGGTTCAACATCACTTCAAAAGGGGTCACAATAGCTTGTAACTAAGGACTGTTTGGATAGAAGTAACTCTTTGAAAGTGTAAAAGTGGTACTTATATCATGTTGAGTTGTAATTCATTTACAGCTGTTGGAGTCCAGTCTGAATTTGGTAATAGCATATTTATGGAGTCCAAATCTGATTAAATATTTGATTTAATTTGATATGGATGTCCATAATTAGTGCTGAGCTATTTTAGATATAATATGATTCTTATTTGAGAGTTTCCTATTTAAGAGATCCTATTATAATCTAAAATAGGATGTTGATGGGATATTTTAGGTGTAGTAGGATTCTTATTTGAGAGCTTTCTATTTAAGTAATCATATTATAATCTAAAATATGTTTTTCTTATCCTATATATATGGGGTGAGGGTGGAGGCACAAAACACAGCACAAAAGTGGAGATTCGAGGTGCTCGTCCACAGGAAATCTAAGAGAAAGTTTCGCACTTTGCTCTTAGGACTTCGCCATCCAAGACAGAAGGAAGAATAGATCTAATCGAGGGGTCGTCAACTTCGGTTAGGGAGATTGCTACGGATTGGTGAGCGATTTCAATTGTCAATCTTGTAATTTCATCGGAGTTATAGAGATTGGGATTTTTCCAGTATACTTGTCTTTATCTGTACTTGGTGTCCGTTAGACGAGGGTTGGTTATTTCAGGTGGATTAGCTTAAGTTTTCGCTGCGACAACGTCTCAGACACGGTATCGGAGCGCAGGAGGGCGAATCCGATTCCCAACATCTAGTATCAGAGCTTTGGAGGTTCTGGCAACCATGACTACGGAGCAGATGAACACTCGTATGATCACCCTCACAGGGGGAAACTATGCGATTTGGAAACCAAGGATGGAGGATCTACTCTGGTGCAAGGACTTGCATGGTCCGTTGGAGGGCGACAACGCAAAGCCAATGGACAAAGCTGCTGAAGACTGGAAACGACTGGATCGGAAGGCCGTTGGATTCATCCGCCAATGGTTGGTTGATTCGGTGTTTCACCACGTGTACATGGAGAGTTCAGCAAAAGCATTTTGGGAGAAGCTACATTCGCTGTACGAAAGAAAGACGAATGGCAACAAGGCGTTTCTTATTCGCCAACTCGTCAAATCGAAGTACACGGAGGATGCCCCTGTGGCACAACATTTGAACGAGGTTCAGGGTATCATCAATCAGCTGTTTGCTATAAAGATGGTGATTGATGATGAGCTTCAGGCCCTACTGCTCTTGAGTTCTCTGCCTGAAAGCTGGAAGACGTTGGTGGTGTCGGTGAGCAACTCCGCGCCTGATGAAGTTGTCATGATGGAGGCAGTCAAAAGTAGCTTGTTGAATAAGGAGGTCCGACGCAAGCAAGTGGGATCGTCGCAGGAGTCCGCTCTGGTGACTTCCTACGGGAAGGGAAGACCCAATTCACATGCGAGGACGGGGGGAGTTCTCGGAATCTTACGATTGTGGACCGCAATGAGGGCTGCTATCACTGTGGCGAAAGGGGTCATATCAAGAGGAACTGCATGAAGCTCAAAGCTGAGAAGGCAAAAGGCAAGGACGATCAGGAGGATCTCACAACAATGGAAGATATCATCATCGCAGCAACCGACGCAGATGAACCTTGTGGCATGTGTTATGACGGCGACTGGGTCATGGACACGGGGGCGTCGTATCACGGCACTCCACATAGAAGGATCTTCACGTCATACCGCGGCGGCAGGTTTGGACGTGTGAAGATGGGCGACAAGGGAATAGCTGCAGTTGCAGGCATCGGTAATGTGCACTTGACAACGGAGCTCGGTGAGAAGCTCGTTCTGTCACGCCCCAGAACCAGAATACTGGAGAGCGGGGGACAGACACAGCCAGCTACGTACATTGAAGTGAATACCACCTCGCAATACGGTCACGGCTGTCTAGATGTATGAGGGTTTACTACAAGCCATTAGTCTCTTAGGGTCAAGAACAAGCCTAGTGTCTCAATCTCAAGCAAGCAAAGTAAATGTAACAAGATGGTAGGTCATCAGACATACAAAGTAAGGCATCCCATACATTACACATTCAGATGATCGTGAAGCTAGTCATATAAAATGCGAAGACTAGCAAGAGTTTAAGTCATACATGATCAATCCTAGGATATGTCAATCATGTTACAACCATTAGACAGACAGGAATGTAAATTCAACACGAGCTAACACTTGCTCGGCGACTAAACGCCTCAAAAGAATAATTTTATAACAGAGTGGGAGAGCAAAATAAAACTCACTCGTTACCAGGGTTTCTTCTAGTGGTCACCATCTGACAGGAAGGCTGGGAGATCCTCGGGAGCTGCTCCGAAATCTGGCCATACAAAACCAGCTGGGTCAGACCCCAGAAAGAGCAAGTGCCACAAATGAGGCTTCACTTAAGAACTATAACCAGCACATTAGCACATGAGAACATAAATGTCACGACCCGCACCCGTTTTTTCGGATACGAGACATGTCCAAGTCAGCCTACGCCGCAGAGTCGGCGGTAGAACGCTGTCACGACCATGATGCTCTAACCAACAAAATAACAACTTTATTGCTCATTCACATTTCTAATTTATTACAACATTTATATTTAAAAAAAAATACAAAGTTCTCACAATTAATGAAAATGATACAACTGCCATCTATTTTTAGGTTTCTGTCTGCAAGTACACCCGTATCTCCCAAAGCTAAGTGATGCCACAGCTAACCTGAAAAATGTTGGTTTCCAGTCAGGAATGGAACAAGTACACAAACCGACGGCAATGCAAAAATACAATAGAATTAACAAGACATGAAAATAACATATGAGAGATAAAAACTAGAAAGTAACCGATGACATGACAAGTTGTGAAGAAGACAAGGAAAACAAATAAAAGACAACTACCTATGTGGTTTGAAATATCCTTTTCGACATGTGAACGGCTAGGGGGTAAATACGGCACCTTGCACGTGTCGTGTGCAGCTGCTATCAGTCAAGATTAGAGATATTGGGATAGTTTTGGGTAGTCCACATGTCTACTAAGATATTTTCTCTCCCGACTACTCCGTGTGACGAGCGTGTCAACAAGCAGCAAGACATATGTATAAACATGAAATGAAAAGACTACTATGAATCGAAAGCAATCAGAAAGTGCACTTGCCTGAGGTCCTTAGCTGGAGAAACCGATAGTACAACCACATCAGATGAGTCACTAAAGTCAACACATGCAAAAAGTCTCCAGATGCTGAAATGAACATTACCAACGTTCTCAGAATAGTCAAATTAGATAGAATTGTCTGTCCTTAAGTCCAATTCTGGACACAGAGGTAAAACGGTAATTTCGGATCAAAACGGTGTCCGCCGTTGGACCCACTTTGCACCGAAAAGCGTGCCAGAATCAACGGTCTCTAAAGTCGTCAAACTATATGTCAACAGGTTCGGTTTTTCGATACGAACCCAACCGTATGTCCAGAGTTGGATTCCGGCGGGCCGTGCACAAAATCGCCCGTTAAGTCGGACCATGGGGCCCGCAAAACGACAGTCCGATTCAACTGTCTCAAAATTGGACCAAACTTGGCATACAGGACCAAAAAATGATACGGTCCTGTTGGCGCAAGTTTCGTCTCGATCTGACGAACGTGCACAAAGTAATTGAGAAATTTGCAAAGGGACCGATACGGTAAATTTCGACGGATACGCATCAAATTCGTCGCGCACACGCGACCAATTTGAATTCCGTCAAAGCCCACACGTCCACGAAGCCAATACGCACATTTCGATGCCTTCGGTTCGCGACCACGTCGCCCGGATTGGCGGGACGCACGTCGTATTGAGGGTTTTTCTAGTTTTTAAAACAGATTTTTCTCTATTTTGAAATAAATTTTAACCAGAAAATAAACCTCTAGAAATTAAACTAAAAATAGGGTCTCAATCTCGGTTATGTTGTCTACAAGGCTGTTCAAGCGGTTTTCCAAGTTTCACGATATCCTGGTCGTAAATCGACCGTCAACTTTGGGTTTCGGGACAGTTTCTATAGTCCAGAATTCAAGATTTTTTTCGATTTTGGAACTCGATTTGCGACGCGCACACCGCGAATTATTCAAATCTATTTGAAGGGGATTGAAGGTGTATAGGTTGTTTACATACCTGTTTAATTGGTTCGCAAAACGACGAACCGTGTCGTCGGGAATGAACAGGCTCCGCCGGCTGCTACTGCTGTTGCTCTGTTTTCTCGGCCAAACGCCGCTGTTTGGCCGGCCAGTGGCCGCGCGTGGCGGCGCACGGCGGCGGCGCGCAGGGGGGCCGCGTGGCCAGTGCGTGGGTTCGAGTTAGGGTTTCGTTTTTTGTTGTTGCTGTCGGTTTTATTTACGCACAGGTCAGGGGGAAATATTTGGGCGCTCGGCCGGGTCGGGTATGGGGGTCTCGGGGGCTTTAGCTGCTGCACATGGGATTAAAGGGGGGTCGGTTTGCATTTGTTTGCTCTTTTGTTTTTTTTTTTAATTTCCTTTTTTCCTTTTTATTTTATTTTTCTATTTCTTTTTCTATTTCATATATATATATATATATATATATATCACACTGCATCACTACATGGGCTTGGCTTGGTACGGGTCCAGTCCGGGCTGGTTTGGTACAACCGGGTCTCCTAAAAGTCAAATAATATTAATAATGCATAATTAAACTATTTATAATGGTCATGTCACAACTTAGCTTGGTTTTTCTAGTTAGGACATCACTATGGCTCGGCCTTCCCTGGCATGGCTAATACACTAGTCAAAGCACGCCACTCTACTATCCGTGCCACGATTTTTAGTCACCTTGTACTCCAATTCCTAACCATGGCTAAAATCATTTACCGTAATAATTAACTAAATAATTATTTATAAAAATTTAAAAATCACCATTTAAATAAAATAAATAAGAATAAAAATATTTTAAAATTTTCGGGAAGGGGAGCTACAAATCTACGCACCTTAAAAATAATTTCGTCCTCGAAATTCTAATTCATACTATTCCTTAAAATTTAAAAGAAAGTCTTCCTTAACCTTAATCTCCTCAAAATAGTTGATAACCTTCTCTAGCCATTTATAACTCCGAATACTTGAGGACTTCTACCCACCTTTGGTCACACTACTCCACAAAACTAAAATCTAATAATCTTCTAACTAGTTGCCAACAATCCTACCAATAGATATCTATTGCATATGGCATTTATAATCCTCTCCTATCTATCAAGCAACCCAAAATTTAACAAGCAATAAATTTACACAAGTAGCTAAGAAATATTGATAAATTCTAATAAGCGTGACCATTCGTCGCTCTGAAATAGGAAGGACAGGAAGATAAGGAAGAATAATCGAGAGCAACTACAAAGTTTCAAGAGCGGTAGAGAGTTTCCAATGATGCAGATAGAGAGAAAGTTTATGAACAATTTGTCTTATTCGCTAGATTGGGCTACTCTAGTCTAGTCACTTGCTAAACCGAAGAACCCTTCATTTCTTAGAGGGGCTTGCAATCCATGCAATACAGAAGTTCCGTTCCCGAGATTCCAAACAAGGTTCCATAATAGAACAGAATTTGAGAAATCTAGATTGCGATCTTTTTCGTGGTTATTTAAACACACGAGTAAGGGATCTAAATATCATACAAGATCGAATCGCGACTTCCAAGTAGATGGAATAAGGGTTACGAATGACTTCACATTCTAAGAGGTGGAGACTACGTAATAGATATAGGGTCCTATTTCAATTGGTTCAATTTTATAGTCCAAATATGGTGGTGTGTATGGATAGGTTTTGCTGGGTCTTAATGGGTTCCCTATCTGGACATCACTCGTTGGTTGGGTGAACATTGGATTTCAATCTATATTGGCTGGACAAGATTCCAATGATAAAACTATTCCTACTAGTTAGGGTAACCTAGAATAGGTTTCAACCCAAGTGGTTGAGCTAGTTGCCAGTCAAGTTGGTTAGCTAGGTCCCTTGTAATGCCTGTGGTTCGTATTACGTATTTTGGAATACGTGTACGTATCTCGACTTGTATTGCATGTCTTCCTGTTTGGTTTATTTGGCATTTTCATTTCTGGTTCATCTTGGTTTGATTCGGCTAGGCTTGGGTTGCTTATTGGTTCAACATGAACCAAGGGGAGAACCCTTACCTACCACCACCATCATCCTTTATTAACCCATTCCCTCATTCTCTCTCTTCATTTACTTCTTCTTCTCCACCATTACTTCTTCAACCACCAGGAGAGAGAGAGAGAGAGGGAGAGCTTAGGCAAGTGCATCTTGCTTCATGGAGGAACCCAAAATTTATTGTTCCATTCTCTTCTTCACAGCATTCTAAAGCACTTTAGTACTTGGCATTTCTAATTTCCATGGCTCATTGCTTGTAGATCTAAGTTTATGTCATTTTCGGATTTCTTGGATTTTGATCTATTTAATCTTGTTATTTTCAAGTTTTGATGGTTCTATGCTGTAGGAAATTGTATTCTGTCCCATTTTGACCTATAGAAGTTCTGATTTGGACTCTGGATGAAGGATTCATGGAGTCGGTAGCCATGGCGTGCTTGGTTCTTCTTCTCGGAAATTTGGAGAAGAAGAACAGTTCCTTAGCCGCATACAGTTCCCGCCGCATGAACTTAGCCGCATAGACTTATGCGGCAAGTTCCATTTCCTGGCCGCATGGAGTTTGGGCCGCCTGTAATTTCCCAGCCGCATGAGATTCAGTCCTTCTTGGCCGCATGAAGTCTATCCAGCCGCATATGACCCCACCTGAAACTAGCCGCATACGACTGACTTTCCTGGCCGTATGAGATGTTTCTCCCGGTGACCGCATACTCCCCTGATGGGATCCTAGCCGCATGGGCTCCTATCTGAACCGCATGCGCCCCTAATCCTTTCCAGCCGCATAAGACCTTTAGTCTTAGCCGCATGGGATCACTCCTTTCCCAGCCGCATGAGTTGTTCCCTTGCTCAACCGCATATAACCCGAACCCCAGCCGCATGCGCCCACTCCTTCCCGGCCGCATGGACTTGTATTATTCGAGCCGCATGGGCTGCTCTTTCCCCAACCGCATAGGTTTATCCGCCCTGAGCCGCATTAGCTCGAATTCTGGGCCGCATGAAACCGTACCCGTCCAGCCGTATGGACTCATTCCTCTGAGCCGCATGGCTCCTCCCTGTACCTTGCCTTGTTATTTAATTATTATTATTTTATTATTATTGTTAACTCATGTCTTGTAACCCTTAGTATAACTTGGGTCTCCTGATGAATGTTCGTACTATGTTACCCTGCACATGTACCATGAACACGACAGTGACCCGTAGTGGTGCACTCTTGACATACAACTTGACATGATAGTGGCCCGTCGTGGTGCACTCCTGACAGTGAACTTGACATGATATACCTGACATGATAGTGGCCCGCCGTGGTGCACTCTTGACATGATAAACCTGACATGATATTTCTTGAAATGCTGTTGCGACGGCTAACCTGACATGACCTGACTTGATAAAAGGAATGACCTGGACACCGTGGACGATTGTGCTTGTACCAATGAACCCGTCTTGTCTTGCATCATGTCTAGGACAAGGACCGCTGAGTACCACGGTCAGGGGTACCTACTGAATTGACTAAGGCTAATAACTAGAATAACACAGTAGTCATGAAGAGATTTCTCAGCTACAGACAATCCCGTTATCTGGACGCCCCACTTGGGATCTGTAGCCTGCCGTCGAGTAGGGCACATTTCCAGCACACTGTCATGTGTTGCACCCACTAAGTCACCTAAGGGTACATGCGTTTCCTGGACGATGTACCCACTTGAATTTAACCCCTAATTGCGTCCGGATAGCCTGGATGGTCTGCAGGGCTTGTGGCTGTGGAATAATCTCACTGTATCTTGCTAGTAACTAGGCCTGTGATAATCCTAGTTAGTTAAAGTATCAAGCCGTACTCCTTGCTTGGCCGTAAAATGTTGGATGGGGTTCAATCAGTCTAGCCTTGTCTTGATCCTGTGCAAGATTGTTACATGTCCTGATTTCTTATATTATCTTGCCGATAAATGGTGGGAGAAACCAAGTTCTGTTCAGACGAACGGTTACAACCCCAATCCTTGTTTGGTTTACGGGTTGTAACCTGGTTATCTGAATAGTCCCATGGTTATCTCATCGTATATCACCTGCCATGCTTTTCCTTAATTACTGTCTTTTATTATGTAATTATATTCTTGTGCTAATTACTGGTTTTAGTTCCTAAGTGAAGCTTCCTTTGCGGCACTTGCTCTTTCTGGGGTCTGACCCAGCTGGTTTTGTATGGCCAGATTCCGGAGCAGCACCAGAGGATCTACCAGTCTTCCAGCCAGATGGTGACCACCAGGCGTAACCCTGGCAACGAGTGGGTTTCTTTTTGTCCTCCCACTTTATTGTAAAATTATTCTTTTGAGACGTTTAGCCGACGAGCACTTGTTAGCTCGTATTACACCTTTATTTACTGTCTGCCTACGGGCTGTAACATGATTGGCAACCTGGGGTTGATCATTGTCACTCCCCAATCCTGGAATACGTATTTTAAATACGTAAACCGATAAATTATATTTACCTTGAATTTATATGATATTTATTATGCAGTATTTCTTCATGCATTTCCCAAAAATATTCGACAAAATATTATTTTCTAATTTATTTTCTGTATTTGGGCCTACAGTTTTGGCTCATTTGGGTAACCTATTCTTGGTTCACCAATGGTTCATCATGAACCCTTTGGTTCATCATGAGCCCATGGGTCCAAGCTCTTTATATATAACTCATCTCATTCTCTCTCCTCTCATTTACTTCCTCTCATTTATTTCCTCCACCAACCAAGGCAAGTACCAACTTGCTCAAGAGATGGATCCATAATTTTGTCAATGATTTCTTACAAAACTATTTGCCAAAACATGTTCTTCTCCTCAATCTATACTAGTTTAGAACTTGGAAATTTCCATTTTGAAGCTTTGATTTTTGTAGATCTAAGTTTTAATCATTTTTGGATTCCCTTGGTCTTGATCTATTTTCGTTGGGGTTTTGTGGGTTTTGATGCTTCCATGTGGAAGAAAATTCCATTTCACCCAAGATGGAACTTTGGAAATCCGGATTTGGAGTTCGGATGGCCAAGTTGTGATGCTTTGAAGCCTTGGGTTCATCCATGGTGTTCTTGCTGTTTGGAGAAGACAGTGAGCAGTGTGCAGAGCTGTTTAGCTTACACACACTGAGCTGCGCGCGCTCTTTAGCGTGCGTACGCAGACTTGGGTACGCTTCCTGTTGGAAGCGTGTCTCTCTCAGCGTGCGTGACTTTTCACCTACGCTGCTCTCTGTAGCGTGTGTGACTTTTCACCTACGCTACTCTCTGTAGCGTGCGTGACTTTTCACCTACGCTGCTCTCTCAGCGTGCGTGACTTTTCACCTACGGTTCTCTCTGTAGCGTGCGTGACTTTTCACCTACGCTGCTCTCTCAGCGTGCGTGACTTTTCACCTACGCTGCTCTCTGTAGCGTGCATGACTTTTCACCTACGCTGCTCTCCCAGCGTGCGTGACTTTTCACGTAAGCTGCCTTGAGTGAGCGTGCGTGACTTTTCATCTACGCTGCCTTGAGTGAGCCTGCGTGACTTTTCACGTACGCAGCTCCCCTTGAGCGTGCGTGCTTTTGTGCGTACGCTTTTGATATTTTATCAGATAATATATGCCCATTTTATATCCTTACGCCTTTTGTCCCGAGCATGATATGAGCACTAATGTGACCCCGGAGAACAAAGTGTTCCTACCCGATACATGTACCTGAATGTCCCAGTTCTTGTTCATGCTCGACAAATGACTCGTAACTCCACGTGGCGTATTTGCAATGATGCATTACACTAAGGAGGGTAGAACATGTTGACATACTGATTGACATGGATCCTCTTTGGGGTACTCGTACTAAAGTACGACTTTAGGAGGATAATCATGCAGGCCACAGCATGTGAGTCCAAGATTTCACCTAGGGTTAAATTAGGCAACTAAACATACTAGATGCATGGGGAGGGCAAAATCCCGAGATCGTGTTACACCAGCCGCCTTGAGATATTGTCTCGACGCGCCGGCTGGTCTCCACGGATACTGTGTCATCTGCAACGAGTGGATGACTGTATCCGATTAATTCCTGCTATATATTATATGTTTTAGCAAGGTGGCCTTACGAGGGACCTGTGCTCAATCATACCTGTCTACGCGAACCCCTGGGTTGGCTAGCCTTGCTGGAAAGATACGATCTGAGGATTTTCTAAATAACATGATGCGAGGATAACCTCGTCCCACTAGAAACTCGTAGACTTGATTGGCCGCGAAAATGACTTGCGTGTATCTTATTACATTCCGTGAATAACTGAGGGAAGCGGACTGTCATGGTACGTGATCCAACCCATGTTCTTGTTTGATTGTTGGGTTGGTTATCGTACTATGACAGGCTGTGGACCGAAGTTATGAACGAAAGACTTATTCTGGTTGTGAAGTGCTACTTCTGTGAATGACTGAGGAACATGGTCTATCATGGTACCTGATCCAACCCATTTTCTTGTTTGATTGTTGGGTTGGTTATTGTGCTGCGATAGGCTATCGACCGAAGTCACGATCAGGAGATTTTATTGTTTATACCTTTTTAACTTATGTGAAAGTTATGGAGTACGACACGTCCCGACTCCATGCGGCACCTTTTGTCCTTGTTTGGTTGTAAGGGTGCCATATGGGTTCGAGGATGTTGCGCTACCCTATAATAGTTGCATAAGTATTACTATTATCAATCATTCTATTATCTGGGTTTTTAAATCTTAATTCTTGTGCCCCTTTGGCGGTACTTGCTATTCGGGGCTGACCCCGCTGGTTTTGTTTGGCCAGATCTCGTAGCAGAGCCAGAGGACACGATCTTCCTCCCTGACATCCATGGTGCATACTAGGAGCATGGCGGTTCGGGGACTCGAGTGGGTTTCTTCTCCACCACTCCTGCTTATGTTTTGTGCGGCATTTAGCCACCGGCACCTGTTAGCCGGGTTACATGATATTTTGTGTCAGTACAGAATTGTAAATAAATAGACTGCAGCTGTGTATAATTTTGTACTCCTGACTCTCTGAGATAGCTAAATTATAAAGCTAGTCTCTCATGATCATTTTGATGAAGCGTCAGGGACGCCTTACTGCTTTATCTTTAATGTTCATTTAATTGCTGATGTGACTTGATTGATTGAGACATAGAACTCTGTGGGACCATAGGAGACTTGATTGTAGCATGTACCCCCTAGTCTCTCGACAGCCACGATCGCCGTATGATGTTACGTACCTCATATGGAGTAGCTGGCCTAGTCCGTCTCCGTATTTCGGTACTGGGGCGTGACAATCATGTATGACTAAAAATCTTGCTAGTCTTCACCTTTTGTAACGACTAGCTTCATGATCATCCAATATGTAATGTATGGGACGCCTTGCTATTATATATTTGGTGCTCTGACATCTTGTAACTATTATTGCTTGCTTGAGATTGAGACAATAGGCTTGTTCATGACCATAGGAGACTGTTGGCTTGTAGTTAAACCCTCATGTATCTAGACAGCCGTGACCGTATAGCGAGGTGGGTTGCACTTCAATATACGTAGCTGGCTATGTACGCCCCCGCTCTCCAGTATTCTGGTTCTGGGGCGTGACATCCCTAAAGTCCAAAAATGCGCCTTCAGTGACTTTTATGTTTATGTAGCACATGAGACCTCAATTGGGTGGCACACTAGTGGCTTGTGTGTAGTGGGCTTCGAGTAGATCACAACCATATATTGGGTCGAATGAATTGAGTCAAGGCTGAGGCTCTGGTAGTAGTCGGGAAGTATACCGGTATTATGGTAAGGGTTATAGCTAGTCCTTTTGACCTAAAAGTCGTACCATAAAAATAGAGTATAAGGGGATGCGTTTGAGTGGGACATGATATACTTAGATGAAGGTGGACTCGTCTAGATCTTGCATATGAAGTTTGTTGGAAGATAACAGCTGGTCTCGTGCTCAGAATATTAATGACACGACCGGGGACACAAAATGATCTAAATGGAAAGTGGGAGTCCATGGGACACTAACTATCATTCTAATGTAAAATATCTAATCAATCGGTAGTTCTCGTATATCCCAAAATTTTAGGGCTTACAGTCTACCCACCTTAGAAATAAGGTTAAAGAACTTCAAAGTCCGGATATTGTAGCTCGACTCTTGCTAATAAAGAATAAGGCACAGCGTACGGGATACGGTAGACATAAGCCAAGTCAAGGGTCATTCCTTACTAAATGGAAAACGAGTGTGTAATATGACACACGGTTGATAAGATAGCATGATCTACCCGTCCATAGTGTACAAGAGTTATCGACGGGGTAATCAATTCTAAGGCAAAAAGATTTCTAAGAACTGAGTCGTGAATTTCTATTTGTGTCAAGCCTGCCAGACTATTGTCACAAGAGTTCTAGTGGTATGGGTTGTAGTGATCATGTATTGTTGTTGATAACTGGTATATTATATTATAACAGGGTATTTAAGCTACGGTATTGGCTAAGTTAGTGACGGTGGTGTTCCAATACTAGTTAGGTCTTAATAATAAAATTTACATAACTAGGGTAATACTTTTCGGAACCAATTTCGGAATAGGTGTCTACCATAGTCATGGTAAATGATTGTCCTTACCTTTGTCTATTCATCTCATGTCTAAACTGTGGGCTTTGGTCGAGGAAAGGTTGGGTTAAGGCTTGAGGATTGCTAGGCAAAGCAAGCTTCAAGCAAATTATTAGACACTCACAACAATTGGTTTCTTAAGAATAGATAGTCTCCTGGGTTGGTGATTTGATCAAGGGAAGGATCCTAATCATTCTCGGACTCCAATGACTAGAAGATCATGATAGTAGGTTTAGGGTCGAATGGAGGACGAGTAACTCAAGGCAAGGTTCCAGCCACAGGGCTGGCGGATGATAGCTACACTTGTGTATACAACTATCATAGCCATGGGGATACTCTGTATCTATCTATCAATTACGAGCTTTCGTCTTTCCAAATTAGTGAAAGACAAAAACAATAAAGAGTTCAAGAAAGATGCCACTAAATACAATTACGTGATTCAAAGGCGAACGTATAATTCAAGAGGAATTGTCAAAGCAGTCGCGGATGAGACCCTGGATACCTCTATATCTCAATCCACGTAGGGTAATTAAATGAAGAGCGAACCAAATGCATCACGGTTGATCAGACCGTAATACACTGATTCTGATTAGACAATATGTTAGCGGGCGTCCCCAATAAACATATGTCTTGAATCAAGCTCGATAAAAGAGTAAGCTTGTAAAACTAGGCTGTAATAGCAGCATTGGCCAAGATAGTCAGAATACAAGTATGCGAGATTTTTGAAAGGGGGCACGAGTAGTTCGAGTTTTGTGAGAATCAAAACCTTACATGGTGTTATTGCTTATACAGTCATCCTACTATCTACTTATCCATAAGGCCTTGGTCGACTAATGGGTTATGGACTTCTAAATTCTATATTCTAGGTAAACCGATTAGTGTCAGTCAATTACCTCGTCAATAGATCACAATGACCACATAATGCGAGGTTGGGAGACATGCTACTCAACTTACAGAACTTCCACTTGTATTGACTTTGGGATCTTACGGGACACATGGCATCTTTCTATTCTCTATAGTATCCTAAACTTGTAATCACGTCTGAAGTCATTTCACCGAGAATTATGCCTCGTCCGTATACTCTGGCTGTGGCAACCCTTGGTTCTGTGATTCAATTGTGATAGGCTATCAGATACTCTACCCTATATTGACACAAGGGCCTAAAGAGGTCAACGAAGATATAGTTTTAGCAATGTTCCATAAACTATGATTCTTCGAAATGATTTCAATTCTATGGGTTGTGCCTCGCCAGTGCGCTGCTGGCTGGCCATCGCAGTCGTTAAATTATTCCAACTATATTCCTAAGAACTTCAAGAGGCTGCTAGAGATTCAAACTAGTTGGTTATGATAGAAAGTGTAAACATCTGCCTATAAGTCTCAATCCTTTAAAGTAAAAGATTGATCGGGGAGGAAATAACTAAAGACAAGGGAAGTAGGAACATCATAATCTTTATCTCATATATATTTCAAAGGGTTGAGAGAAAACTTTGAATCAAGTCTACCTCGAGATTTGTATACGAATAACAGAATCAATAATTATAAATCAATTCCTTACAACAAAATAGAATTTAAATAGGCAATTCTAATTTATGATATAAGGTTTATATCTAACAGAGCAAAAGAAAATTGAACGATTTACCAAGATTAGAGCCATGGTTCTAGGAAAGCCTAACTTACCAAGTGATTAGTATATCCACATTGAACCATAACGTCAAATCAAAAACAATATTGTATCGATAGAGATCTGGCAGCTATATGAATTTAATAAATCCAAATTGCATGGCCTATATGATAACCTTAACTATCCCACTGTCAATTTTAACAAGGGACTCCTAGTCCTAGTCATTCTCTTAAATCAATTTAACCTAAGTTGTGAATGAGCATTCTCTAGTCGCAGGCTCGCAATGGTACGACTAACTTAAGTACCATCACGATTTCGTAATCTTTTGCAAAAACTGACCTGCATGGGCCACCACAAAAACTTGTCACGACCCGCACCCGCTTTTTCGGATACGAGACGTGTCCAAGCCAGCCTACGCCGCAGAGTTGGCGGTAGAACGCTGTCACGGCCATGATGCTCTAACCAACAAAATAACAACTTTATTGCTCATTCACATTTTTAATTTATTACAACATTTACAACATTTATATTTAAAAAAAATACAAAGTTCTCACAATTAATGAAAATGATACAACTGCCATCTATTTCTAGGTTTCTGTCTGCAAGTACACCCGTATCTCCCAAAGCTAAGTGATGCCACAGCTAACCTGAAAAATGTTGGTTTCCAGTCAGGAATGGAATAAGTACACAAACCGACGGCAATGCGAAAACACAATATAATTAACAACACATGAAAATAACATATGAAAGATGAAAACTAGAAAGTAACCGATGACATGACAAGTTGTGAAGAAGTGTAACGCCCCAGAACCAGAATACTGGAGAGCGGGGGCGTACATAGCCAGCTACGTATATTAAAGTGCAACCCACCTCGCTATACGGTCATGGCTGTCTAGATACATGAGGGTTTAACTACAATCCAACAGTCTCCTATGGTCATGAACCAGCCTATTGTCTCAATCTCAAGCAATCAATAATAGTTACAAGATGTCAGAGCCCCAAATATAAAATAGTAAGGCATCCCATACATTACATATTCGGATGATCATGAAGCTAGTCGTAGAAAATGTCAAGACTAGCAAGAGTTCTGGTCATATATGATCAACCCTAGAATTTGTCAATCATGTTACAGCTCGTAGGCAGGCAGTAAATAAGGTACAATACGAGCTAACACGTGCTCGTCGGCTAAACGCCTCAAAAGAATAATTTTACAATAAAGTGGGAGAACAAAAGAACCCACTCGTTGTCGGGGTTACGCCTGGTGGTCACCATCCGGCTGGAAGGTAGGTAGATCCTCTGGAGTTGCTCCGATTTCTGGCCATACAAAACCAGCTGGGTCAGACTCCAGAACGAGCAAGTGCCACAAAGGAGGCTTCACTTAGGAACTAAAACCAGCACATCATAAATGAAGAGTAAAGATAATTACAAGATACAGATAATAACCGAGATAACAATAATAAATTGAGCACGTGAAAACCATTCAGGTGGCCAGACTGCAACCCTTAAACCAAACAAGGACCGGGGTTGCAATCTTTTACCTGAATAGAAACCCGCCTCAATTAAGGTTGATAAGGTAATAAGACAATAAACAAAGAGAGGACACAGAACTGCCCCGGGAGCCAGGTTACAACCCTTAAACCAAACAAGGACCGGAGTTGTAACCCTTCGCCTGAACAGAACTGGACCCCTGATCTTTATTATGAAGTCCAGTATAAATAATCATGATATTGATGTAAGGTAAAACATGACGAACATGGCATGGGGTTACAATAAGACAATAAAAGAAGAGAGGACACAGAACTGCTCCGGGAGCCAGGTTACAACCCTTAAACCAAACAAGGACGGGGGTTGTAACCGTTCACCTGAATAAAACTGTACCCCTGATCTTTATTGTGAAGGCCAGGCACAGTAAGCAGGACGAAATATGATAAGACAACCCTGGAACTATTCAGATTGCCAAATTACAACCCTTAAACCAAACAAGGACCGGGGTTGTAACCCATCATCTGAACAGAACCTGGTATCCCATCTTTTATCGATACAAGAAATCATGTCATGATACAATCTTGTACAAGATCATGACAAACTAGACTGGGCTGGACTCCATCCAATCAATCACGGCCAAGCAATAAGTACGGCTTGATACTTTAACTAACTCGGGTTATCACAGGCCTAGTTACTAGCAAAATGTAATGAGATTATTCCAACAGCCACAAGCCCTGCAGACCATCCAAGTTATCCAGGTCGAATGTCCTTTTATGGAGGGTGCACCACATGACTGTGTGCTGGAAATGTGTCCTACTCGTCGGTAGGCTACAAGTCCATTTGAGCGCCCAGATAACGGGATTGCTTGTAGCGGGAAAACCTCTTCATGACTAGTGGATTATTCTAGTTTATTACTCTTAGTTAATTGCAGTAGGTATCCCTGACCGTGGTACTCAGGGATCCCATCCTAGACATGATGCAAGACAGTACTGGTTTATTTGTGCAAACACAATCGTCCACGGTGTCCAAGTCATTTATTATAGTCATGCTAGGAAAGCCGTCGCAACAGCTTTCAATGATTACCATCAGGCGTACTTGTCATATTTCGTCAGGTCATGCCATATCAAGTACTTGCCATGCCATGCCATTATTAGCCCTGTCATATCAATCAATCCGTGATTTGCCAAGTCGTGAAAAGTGGAAGTACATAAGGTCAACCGGGTACGCAAAGGGGCTCAAGGCTCTACGCGAGTGAGCCTCTACACTAGGCCAAAAGGCCTCGAGCGTAAAGCAACTCTACGTTAGGAAGAGCACGAGAGAGATGGCGCTACACGAGCAAGGATGCACGTAGGTGGTGCTTGTGCTAGCCGGGTTTACGCAGGCGAAATTATACGCGCGTAAGATTTTACGCGCGTAGAATTTTACGCACGCAAACTCTCGAGTGAAACTCTACGCGAGTGAACTTTTACGCGAGGAAAACACTCGGGCAAAACTTTACGCTCGTAAGAGTCTGCTCGAGCTAGGGATTTTACGTGAGCACGATTTTACGTGAGCGGGAGAGCCCCGAGCGTAAAATCGAAATACTCAACGTAAAACGAAGTACGCTGGCACGCGATACGTGTGCGTAAAAGGGCACTATGCTAATCATGTTAAGACGTGAGCGTAAAGGCTGAATAATACGCTGGCACGTAAAACGTGTGCGTAAAACTCCATCTTCTCCACATGGCCAAATTCAAACATGCGTAAAAGCTCAGGAACTCCATCTCGGCCAGGACTTGGTGAAATTCGGCCATCCCAAAACCAAACTTGTGCGAAATCATGAGGCCTACTTCATGGAACTCTTAGTTTTCGAAAACAAGCTATTTTAGTAGATTAAAACCAAGAAGATCGAAAATACTAGAAACTTAGATCTATATAGGATGAGCCATGGAATTTGAAAACACTAAATACTAAAGAGGCTTAGAATCTTGTGGAGAAGAAAATGGAACAATAAAATATGAGTTCCTCCATGAAGCAAGTTGCACTTGCCTAGCTCTCTTTCTGGTAGGTGAAGAAGTAATGGTGGAGAAGAAGTAGTAAATGAAGAGAGAGAATGAAGGAATGGATTAATAAAGGATGATGGTGGTGGTAGGTAAGGGTTCTCCCCTTGGTTCATGATGAACCAAGGCAACCCAAGCCTAGCCGAACCAACCCAAAATAGACCAAGCCATGTAATGCCAAGATAAGCCAAGCAAGAAATCATGCAATACAATATGAAATACGTACACGTATTTCAAAATACGTAATACTAACTATAGGCATTACAACTCTACCCACCTTAAAAGAATTCCGTCATCGAAATTTAATTAAGATACTAGAGGGACAAGAACAAGCTATACTATTCACAGGCAAGCTATACTAATCAAGCAATCAAGTAATTATTCATGCAAGCAAGGAATCGAAGGTGTGAGCACCCTGAATTTCGGGTTGATTTTTTTTTATTTTTATTTTATTTTCTGGTTGATTTAATTTCAATAAATAATTATTCTGTTTAATTATCCTTAAGTGTACCTTTCCGTGCCTTTGATATTTGGAGTGTCAGGGATGTTCAACTCTGGAAATCTTCTTCATGAGTTTTGTAGTGGACTTGATTGCCTTCATGACGATATATTGTGTCCCATCCAAACTTGTTCCCTTGTACTCTTTTTGTTTCGCACAACTTCCAGTCGATTTAGACCATTTGATTATTAATTAACTTTTCCACTCTTTTCCTTGATCATTATTAGCACGTTACCGTGACTTTTAATTTGGGAGCACAAGACCAGTCATTTTTTTGAAACCAACTCATCGTGCATGATCTACTCGAGACACTCTTCACCCTTGACCTTCGTGTCCCACTCAGACATGTCATTTTGTGCTCCATTTGCTTCACACAACTTTTCTGACACGTGATCCGATTTTATTTCACCCCATGGTGTCACATTCATTTTCCAACTTGATTTGTGGGTACCCTGTCGACCAAAACCTGTCAGCCCCGAATATGGACATGGCCCACATTGAGCCTACTACCCGCACGACACTTGTGTCCCATTTATTGGAGTCATCATGTGCTACTTATTTGCCCATGATCATCAACACCTATTTTTATTCGATTTTTACACAATGTCCGATTTTGATCCAACCCGGCTCGACTGAACCCAGCCCCAGTTTCATATTATCCTCTCTCATGATATCCTCACTTTCCTCGTCAAAAAATAATATTAAATGCCCTGTTTACCTATTTCAATATTTATTGGAATTTTCCTTTATTGAAATCCTATAGGAATAACCTAATTTCCCTATAATAAAATTCTAGCCTTTGGATTCTCCCTATCAATCCCAACCCCTCAATCCTAGCACACACTCTCACAATTTTTTCCCCCAACACAGCCGGCCCTAACCCCAAGGGAGTCACTTTTTCTCTCTCTCTCTCTCTTCCTCCCTCATTTAATATCTCTCTCTCTCTCTTATCCTCTCTCTCTCCTTCCTTAAATTATTTCTAAACAACACAACAACAGCAGCAACCCCTGGCCGAGCCCGACCTCCCCTCCACCTAGGCCGAGCTCGGCCCAGCCTCGCCACCGGCCACCCTGGTCGGCCGAACAGCCCGACCATCCTCCTCCTTCCCTTCTCCTCTTCATCAAAACCGGCCACTAACACCACTTTAAACCGCCACCACCATCAACATAACCTTTCGGCCACCACCTCCACGTCCACCGTGCACCGCCGCCCGACCCTCGTCGAGGCAGCGCGCCGCCGCGCCTCGCTAGGCCAGGCCAGGCCGGCCACCAGCAGCCAGCACCGCACTGCAATAGTGCACAGCCGCGCTGGCCGCGCGCGCGTACAGCGCTGGCCGCGCGCCGTCGTCGGCCACCGTGGCTCCGGCGACCCCCACACGGGTGTTCCCCACTCCGTCGAACTCTCCCCTGGCGGCCACCGTCCTCCGGGACGCGCCGTCGAGGCGATTTGTACGTTTCGCACGAAGTTCCGTCGTGACGCGCGCGGGAACAAACCATATTTTGTGTTCCGTCGCAGCGACTTCGCGTACGTTTTTCCGGGAATTCGACTGTTGGATCGGCAATTTCTTCGCTCCGTTACAATCTCGGTATATCCACCTTCACTCCTGTCAATTTTTATCCGTTGATTTTATCGTTTGATACATCAAAACCGGCCACCAAGTTGACCGTTTAAATTGTATTAATTTTGGTCAGTTTTGCGGGGTCAACTTCGTCAGCTTGTACCTCCTCCACCGTAGCTTCGTTTGGCGTGCTACCAGTTCCTGTGCGAAGCTGGTATAACTCTCTTGCTACCCCTCCAGTTTCGTTTCATTGTGAGCTTGTTTGATTGGTTGAATTCGACGCCAAAGTTGGCCGTCCGAATTCGTAATTTTCAACTTGTAAAATTCCATTTTTGAACACGGGACTCCAGATTTCATTTCTGACACCACCAGTAGACTTGTGGCGTCGTTCTGGCATATTTTCATATAAAATTTGTTAGATTTGGAGGACGTGGACCCTGGCACGTTTTTCGGTGCAAAGTGGGTCCGACTGTCCGGGTCAACGGGACTTTTTGACGTCGGCTCATCGGAATCCAATTCCGGATATACCGTTGAGTTCGTATCGTCATTCTGGACTCGTTGACATATAATTTGCTAGGTTTTGGTGGACATTGGATCCGACACGCATTTTGGTGCAAGTCGGATACTAATATCCGGGTCAACGGGCCATTTTGAGATCGGCTCATCGGAATCCAATTTTGGATATACCGCTGGGTTCGTATCGTCATTCTGGACTCGTTGACATGTAGTTTGCTGAGATTTGAGAACTTTAGCTCCGACACGCATTTTCGTACAAACCGGAATTCCAAGTTCTGGTCAACGGACCAAATTGAGATCGGATCAACGGAATCCAATTCTGGAGATACCGTTGGGTTCGTATCGTCATTCTGATTTTGTGGACATATAATTTGCTATATTTTATAGACTTATTTTCTTGCACGTATTTCGGTGCAAAACGGCCCCGATACGGATACCGTTTTGACTCGAAATTATCTTTTTGCCCTTGTGTCCAAATTGGACCGATGGGTAGGCTATCCTAGCTAATTTGACCATTCTGGACACGTTGGCGATATTTATTTCATCGTCCGACAATGTTGTTGATAATTTCTCTGAGTTTAACCTTTTTGTAATTTAATTAATAATTAATTCTTATAATGTTCGTATTTCGGGATTAGTACAACGAAACTTAGCTCAGTCATTTCCAGTGATCTCACATCGCTGAAATTGATAAGATGGACACGTGGATCACTATAATAAGATTATCAACTTTACCGTTGATCTTCTTATCTCGATTTGCGTGTCGTAAGTTTCGACGTACGAATAACGAAGTACACGTTATATCTTTAATAATTAGACTAGAATTAATCCTGTTTGACCAGAGTTGACCAGTTGGCCCAAAGTCAACTGTAAGTCAACACTTGACCTAGTTTGACTAGATTATTGACCGGAGTTGACCTAGAGTTGTTTTGACTTAGAAGAACCTAGGATAAAATAGATTGCTTGTAGAGATTTATTTATTACAACTTGAACACTTTGTAACCTGTGTTGCTTTAAATAGGACTCTGTGGCTTCAGTTGGACCCCCCTATACTTATCAGCTGTTCAGGTTATCAGACGAGTACATTCTCTGATCATTTCATATCATGTTTAGGATCATATTCCTGCTTTAGACTATCTTACTTGATGCTGACACGTTGGAACACGGATTGGTACTATATGGATCCCTTCATGAGATGTTATCCTTCTCGGGAGCATCAGATACTTTTGTCTCATGTGTGTTTCACTTGCATCACGTATCTTATGCTTCTATTATCATGAATCTTCAGAAATCAGCTAGTGACTCATATACCCTCATGATCACCGAGCCTTCACGAATCAATTCATGAATCACCCTTTATGGACAACATAGTATAATCATGAATCTTAACGTAACTTGAATGGATCCTTGTGTATTGATTGGGGATGGGGGAGTATAAATGAACATGTGAATAAATCCAAGTAGTGTAATCATGAATCAATTCCAAGTAGTGTAATCATGAATCAGTCATTAGCCATTCACATGTTTATCCAGTACTCTGAATCACTAGCACTGTCTCTCTTTATATATATCATAGATATTTACTTACAATCTCTCTTTTACATTATGCTATTTCTTCAGATCCTGTATTTTATTCTCTAGCATGATTACATTTCCTTTCCTGCTATGACTTGTTGAGATGTATTGTGCTTGCTCCTGTCCTGACTGGACCTGTTGATAAATTTTACAGATAGCCTGGAGGTTGCCTGCTAGCCTAGAGGAGACACATTAGAGGTCGTTTAGTTAGCTATTTTCAGTTGTCTGGAGTTGTATTTATTTTATGGATTACTGTATTTGAGCTTTGTGATGTATTTCTGGATTTGTGTATCTTAGACACTTAGGCTTCTATCTGCTGTATCCCTTTTGGATTTCATGTTTTATCTATCTTCCATTATGCTCTACCTTAGATGTGATTGAGACTGTATCTGCTATGTTACCCCCATTCGGGGAGTATAAACTGCTTAGCATATTATTGTTAGATATTGTGACCTAAGACAGCGTTCTACCGCCGACACTGCGGCGTAGGCTGGACGTACCCACGTCTCGTGCCCTAACTCTAGGGTGCGGGTCGTGACACGTTTTTAGTGGTGGCCCATGCAGGTCGAGTTTATGTAGTGGTATTCGAACCAGAGTACCACTACAGCCTGCAATAGGATTAGGATATATTTTGAAGGTACTCAATCACAATTAGGATCCATTGAGAGATTCCTGGGACAACCCTTGAGAATCTTATTTTAACTTCGATTTGAAAACTCTCTTCCCTTGATTTGATTTATCTTTACTTTCTGATTGTTGAATTTGATTTTGATGGATTATTGTTGAATTTGAGTTTGTATTTATTGATTTTGATGAAGATTGTTGAATTTTGAATCTTGATGTTAGCTATAGCATCCGAGTTTATAGTTATATGATTTGAAAGATTTTTGTTCATTTTTGAATCTTGATGTTCGTTGATAAATTGGATTTTTGGGTATTCATTGTTGATTTAAATTAATTTTTGTCAAGATAAAATTATATGGGCTATGTCATCTAAGTTATGGAATCTAGTCTTCTATAGTCACATTAGCCAGCATGGTGAGGACATATAGTCTGATTTTGGATATATTTCTCGGGAGTGGGACTTTAAGGTTTTCGCAGCCAAGCTAGCGGCATCGCAAAAATGTTAAATACCATGATTCTAGAGGTATGTGCCTAAGTCGAGGACACTGTGATTATCGTAGCCTTGCTTACTAGTATGACGAGGATTTAGAGTACCATGATTGTGGGTAGACGCATATGATTATCAGATTGTACCTTAAATATTTTTGAACATGTTTTCTCTACTTTGTTTCAGTCCTTCAAAAAAAAAAGAATTGTTACTTGTTTGTTTTGTTTTGTTTCTCATTATCTAACTTAGGAGTAACTTTAGCTGTTTTTATAAACTTTGTGTAACTTGTTACTATGAAATTCTTCTTAATACAATGAATCGACGATTTTGCTAGACCTTATCTTGGATTTGATATTATAGCTATGGTTTCAAAATGGTTCTTCCTTTAAACAGATAAGCAGAATAGATTTCATTGTTATTTCTTCTTGCTATTATTCTTGTATTAAATAATAATAATAAAAGTGTCTTGATTACATCAATCACCTACTTTGCAATTTTGGTAAGAATCTAAATGTTGGTCTTGATGTAGAATTTGATTTTTATATTGGGACATGAGAATATATATATAGTGGACACAGACTCTTTGCCTGATACGTATGCATGCTACACTTGATTTTCCACCTATCTAAATACATATTAATATGTTGTTGATGTTTAAATTATCAAAATCTTAATATTTCTGGTTTTCTGCTTTCCAGTTTAAATTCCTAATTCAAATAAAGATTTCATGTTATTAGTTATGTTTACATCACTGCACATGTATGTTATACGTAGGGTTTCAATTCAAAAAAAAATTTAGTTGAGTTTTGTGTTTGAATTTGTCAAATCAAAGACTGTGTGCATATTAACCCTTAATATTGGATTTTAAATATTAGTTCAAATTGTTGTTTTAAATGTAATGTTTTGAGCTATATACATTGTGGTATGTAGGGATATAAATTAGGTTTCATATTCTTACATGTTAGGTTGTGATAAACATTGGGTTGGTTTGATGTTCGAATTTCCCCAAAATCCTAGAACTGAATACATGTTAACATTTTTACATTGATTTCCATGTTTAGTTCACTTCCAGATTTAATATGTAATATTGAACTGTATGCATAGATAAATGTGTGGATAGTATGTTAGGGTTTTATTTCCATCATGTTAGGTTGTGTTAGGAGCATTAAGTTGGTTGTGATGTTCAAGCCCCTAGATTCTGAAATTGTATTATGTTAATATTGCATTGGTTTAAATGTTAGCTTATTTTCAGATTTTGTATGTAAATGGTGAACTAAAACTGGATTTAACCTTTCAATACTAAGCTATACCCTGTACAAGGACACACACCCTAACTTAGTATACACTGCCATGTAAACCTAACCTTTCCTCTCTATGTTATGTTCATATACCTGTATAGATATATATAGAGTTTATGCATACATGTTACAATGTATATAGATACATAACTAAGTCTCTACCTCTTTATATATATATATATGGTTAGCCATGGATATTATGAGTAAATAGGTTGTGCATTGTAGATTGTTTAACCAATATGCCATGAGTAGTGTAACTTGATAGCTATTGTTTTGAAACCCAAATCCACCTATACTTTCATGTACATTTCACAATACACACATGCCTACTATCTAACCATATGAACATGTCCACATACACCCCTACACACACGAACCACATAACCCTTACATAATGCTAGCTTTTCCCTCTCTAACGCTATATATATAAATATATTGTGATTGGATTTCAATACAATTGGCTTTCATTTTTCTTTTGATTGTGATATTTTTCTTGGATAGCATCCCTTAATAGAAAATTTGTGGTTATCTTTATTTTATTTTTGAATAGTACCAGTTCCATATAGGATGGTAGACAGCCTTACAGTTTTGATGATTTATTGTTTCTGTAACTTTCCTAGTTTAGCACCCTAGATTGCTTGTGTGTTTTGATACCCTATGACCGTTTTGGTTAGCACGACTAGTATACCTAGATGAGACTTTCACTACCACCGTATGCCATGATCCTGTATGCCGTCCTTTTTGATGGTATGATTTGTTTAAGTTCTGGGACTTGATTGTGGGGGTTTGACCTAGAAGGAGTATGAACATTTTAATTTCGAGGACGAAATTTTTATAAGGTGGGTAGGATGTGAGCATCCTGAATTTCGGGTTGATTATTTTTATTTTTATTTTATTTTCTGGTTGATTTAATTTTAATAAATAATTATTCTGTTTAATTATCCTTAAGTGTACCTTTCCGTGCCTTTGATATTTGGAGTGTCAGGGATGTTCAACTCGGGAAATCTTCTTCATGAGTTTTGTAGTGGACTTGATTGCCTTCATGACGATATATTGTGTCCCATCCAAACTTGTTCCCTTGTACTCTTTTTGCTTCGCACAACTTCGGGTCGATTTAGACCATTTGATTATTAATTAATTTTTCCACTCTTTTCCTTGATCATTATTAGCACGTTACCGTGACTTTTAATTTGGGAGCACAAGACCAGTCATTTTCTTGAAACCAACTCATCGTGCATGATCTACTCGAGACACTTTTCATCCTTGACCTTCGTGTCCCACTCAGACACGTCATTTTGTGCTCCATTTGCTTCACACAACTTTCCTAACACGTGATCCGATTTTATTTCACCCTACGGTGTCACATTCATTTTCCAACTTGATTTGTGGGTACCCTGTCGACCAAAACCTGTCAGCCCCAAATATGGACATGGCCCACATTGAGCCTACTACCCGCACGACACTTGTGTCCCATTTATTGGAATCACCATGTGCTACTTATTTGCCCATGATCATCAATACCTATTTTTATTCGATTTTTGCTCAATGTCCGGTTTTGATCCAACCCGGCTCGACTGAACCCAGCCCCAGCTTCATATTATCCTCTCTCATGACATCCGCACTTTCCTCGTCAAAAAATAATATTAAATATCCTGTTTACCTATTTCAATATTTATTGGAATTTTCCTTTATTGAAATCCTATAGGAATAACCTAATTTTCCTATAATAAAATTCTAGCCTTTGGATTCTTCCTATCAATCCCAACCCCTCATTCCTAGCACACACTCTCACAATTTTTTCCTCCAACACAGCCGGCCCTAACCCCAAGGGAGTCACTTTTTCTCTCTCTCTCTTCCTCCCTCATTTAATATCTCTCTCTCTCTCTCTTATCCTCTCTCTCTCCTTCCTTAAATTATTTCTAAACAACACAACAACAGCAGCAACCCCTGGCCGTGCCCGACCTCCCCTCCACCTAGGCCGAGCTCGGCCCAGCCTCGCCACCGGCCACCCTGGTCGGCCGAACAGCCCGACCATCCTCCTCCTTCCCTTCTCCTCTTCATCAAAACTGGCCACCAACACCACTTTAAACCGCCACCACCATCAATATAACCTTTCGGCCACCACCTCCACATCCACCGTGCGCCGCCGCCCGACCCTCGTCGAGGCAGTGCACCGCCACGCCTCGCTAGACCAGGCCAGGCCGGCCACCAGCAGCCAGCACCGCATTGCAGCAGTGCACAGCCGTGCTGGCCGCGCACGCGTACAGCGCTGGCCGCACGCCGTTGCCGGCCACCGTGGCTTCGGCGACCCCCACACGGGTGCGCTCCACTCTGGCGAACTCTCCCCTGGCGGCCACCGTCCTCCGGGATGCGCCGTCGAGGCGATTCGTGCGTTTCGCACGAAGTTCCATCGTGACGCGCGCGGGAACGATCCAGATTTCGCGTTCCGTCGCACCGACTTCGCACACGTTTTCTCGGGAATCCAACCGTTGGATCGACAATTTCTTTGCTCCGTTACAATCTAGGTATATCCACCTTCACTCCTGTCAATGTTCATCCGTTGATTTTATCGTTTGATACATCAAAACCGGCCACCAAGTTGACCGTTTAAATTGTATTAATTTTGGACAGTTTCATGGAGTCAACTTCGTCAGCTTGTACCTCCTCCACCGCAGCTCCGTTTGGCGTGCTACCAGTTCCTGTGCGAAGCTGGTATAACCCTCTTGCTACCCCTCCAGTTTCATTTCATTGTGAGCTTGTTTGATTGGTTGAATTCGACGCCAAAGTTGGCCGTCCGAATTCGTAATTTCCAACTTGTAAAATTCTATTTTTGAACACGGGACTCCAGATTTCATTTCTGATACCACCAGTAGACTCGTGGCGTCGTTCTGGCATGTTTTCATATAAAGTTTGTTAGATTTGGAGGACGTGGGCCCTGGCACCTTTTTTCGTGCAAAGTGGGTCCCACAGTCCGGGTCAACGGGACTTTTTGATGCCGGCTCATCGAAATCCAATTTCGGTTATACTTTTGAGTTCGTATCGTCATTCTGGACTCCTTGACATATAATTTGCTAGGTTTTGGTGGACATTGGATCCGACACGCATTTCGGTGCAAGTCAGATATCAATATCCGGGTCAACGGGTCATTTTGAGATCGGCTCATCGGAATCCAATTCCGGATATACCGTTGGGTTCGTATCGTCATTCTGGACTCGTTGACATGTAGTTTGCTGAGTTTTGAGAACTTTGGCTCTGGCACGCATTTCTGTGCAAATCGGAATTCCAAGTTCTGGTCAACGGACCAAATTGAGATCGGGTCAACGGAATCCAATTCTGGAGATACCATTGGGTTCGTATCGTCATTCTGGTTTCGTGGACATATAATTTGCTATATTTTATAGACTTATTTTCTTGTACGTATTTCGGTGCAAAACGGCTCCGACACGGATACCGTTTTGACTCGAAATTACCTTTTTGCCCTTGTGTCCAAATTGGACCGATGGGTAGGCTATCATAGCTAATTTGACCATTCTGGACACATTGGCGATGTTTATTTCATCGTCCGACAATGTTGTTGATAATTTTTCTGAGTTTAACCTTTTTATAATTTAATTAATAATTAATTCTTATAATATTCGTATTTCGGGATTAGTACAATGAAACTGAGCTCAGTCAATTCCAGTGATCTCACATCGCTGAAATTGATAAGATGGACATGTGGATCACTATAATAAGATTATCAACTTTACCGTTGATCTTCTTATCTCGATTTGCGTGTCGTAAGTTTCGACGTACGAATAACGAAGTACACGTTATATCTTTAATAATTAGACTAGAATTGACCCTGTTTGACCAGAGTTGACCAGTTGGCCCAAAGTCAATTGTAAGTCAACACTTGACCTAGTTTGACTAGATTATTGACCGGAGTTGACCTAGAGTTGTTTTGACTTAGAAGAACCTAGGATAAAATAGATTGCTTGTAGAGATTTATTTATTACAACTTGAACACCTTGTAACCTGTGTTACTTTAAATAGGACTCTGTAGCTTCAGTTGGACCCCCCTATACTTATCAGCTGTTCAGGTTATCAGGCGAGTACATTCTCCGATCATTTCATATCATGTTTAGGATTATATTCCTGCTTTAGACTATCTTACTTGATGCTGACACGTTGGAACACGGATTGGTACTATATGGATCCCTTCATGAGATGTTATCCTTCTCGGGAACATCAGATACTTTTATCTCATGTGTGTTTCACTTACATCACGTATCTTATGCTTCTATTATCATGAATCTTCGAAAATCAGCTAGTGACTCATGTACCCTCATGATCACCGAGCCTTCACGAATCAATTCATGAATCACCCTTTATGGGCAACATAGTATAATCATGAATCTTAACGTAACTTGAATGGATCCTTGTGTATTGATTGGGGATGGGCGAGTATAAATAAACATGTGAATAAATCCAAGTAGTGTAATCATGAATCAATTCCAAGTAGTGTAATCATGAATCAGTCCTTAGCCATTCACATGTTTATCTAGTACTCTGAATCACTAGTACTGTCTCTCTTTATATATATCATAGATATTTACTTACAGTCTCTCTTTTACATTATGCTATTTCTTCAGATCCTGTATTTTATTCTCTAGCATGATTACATTTCCTTTCCTGCTATGACTTGTTGAGATGTATTGTGCTCGCTCCTGTCCTGACTGGACCTGTTGATAAATTTTACAGATAGCCTGGAGGTTGCATGCTAGCCTAGAGGAGACACATTAGAGGTCGTTTAGTTAGCTATTTTCAGTTGTCTGGAGTTGTATTTATTTTATGGATTACTGTATTTGAGCTTTGAGATGTATTTCTGGGTTTGTGTATCTTAGACACTTAGGCTTCTATCTGCTGTATCCCTTTTGGATTTCATGTTTTATCTATCTTCCATTATGCACTACCTTAGATGTGATTGAGACTGTATCTGCTATGTTACCCCCATTCGGGGAGTATAAACTGCTTAGCATATTATTGTTAGATGTTGTGACCTAGGACAGCGTTCTACCGCCGATACTGCGGCGTAGGCTGGACGTACCCACGTCTCGTGCCCTAACTCTAGGGTACGGGTCGTGACAGAAGGCATGAGACATAAGAAAGATATTATACCTCACGAGTCAAACAGGTCGGAATATCGCGATCGGATATCATCCTCACGCTCCCATGTTGACTCACCCAAAGAGTGATGACCCCAAGCAACTCGGACTAACTTGATAGTCTTGTTCTTGAGTGTCTTCTCTCTTCGGTCCAATATAGACACGGGCCTCTCCTCATACGAAAGGTTGGTACCAACAACCAATTCCGAATGATCCAGGATGTGGCTCGGGTCCGGGATATACCGTCGCAGTTGGAATACATGGAACACATTATGCACCTCACGTAGCGACGGCGGAAGTGCGAGACGATAAGATACATCTCCTACTCGCTCCAGAATATCGAACGGTCCTATATACCTAGGACTAAGCTTTTCCCGTACGCCGAAACGAATGACGCCACGGTTAGGCGAAATCCTCCGGAATATATGGTCACCGACCGAGAATTCAAGGGGTCGTCGATGAGAATCGGCCCAATAACGCTGGCGAGCTTGGGCGACTCGAAGATGATCTCTAAATCTTCTGACCACTCCAACGGTCTGAGCAATCATTTCTGGACCAAGCATCTGCCTCTCTCCAACATCATCCCATGCTAGCGGGGGTCAGCACTTCCTGCCATACAGTGCCTCGAATGGTGCCATCTGGATACTGGCCTGGAAACTGTTGTTGTATGAGAACTCCACCAGGTGCAGGTGATCTTCCCATGAACCACCGAAGTCGAGTGTACAAGATCGCAACATGTCTTCAAGAGTCTGGATCGTGCGTTCTGACTGACCATCCGTCTGCGGGTGATAAGCTTAGCTGAACTGGAGGCGAGTTCCCAAGCTCTCTTGCAGGCTACACCAAAAGTGCGACGTAAATCTTGAATCTCTGTCTGAGGTGATACTGACTGGTATACCGTAAAGTCGGACGATCTGCCTGAGGTACATCTCTGCTAGCTGAGCCGTCGACTTACCAACTCTGAATGGGAGAAAGTGAGCCACCTTCGTGAGCCGATCAACTATAACCCAAATAGCATCTCTACCGGCCGGGGACCTAGGTAATCCAGTCACGAAATCCATGGTTATATGCTCCCACTTCCATTCTGGAATAGGCAAGGGCTGAAGAAGTCCAGCTGGCCTCTGATGTTCAAGCTTGACTTGTTGGCAAACCAAACATCGAGAGACAAACTGAGCTACCTCCCTCTTCATGCCATTCCACCAAAAGTGCTGACGGATATCTCGGTAAATCTTTGTACCACTGGGATGGATCGAATACTAAAAACTGTGAGCTTCGGTCATGACTTCCTGTCTGATATCTCCACTGGGTACACAAAGACGCTTACCATGTCGAAGTGTACCGCCTTCATGAATGCATAATTCTGGTCTTCGCCATGCTACACATTCTGTCCTAAGCCACTGAAGCTTAGAATATGATGACTGAGCTATCTTGATTCTCTCAACTATACTGGACTGAACTTGCATGCTGGCCATCAATGCCACACTGGTAGGAAGGACAACTTCTATACCCATCTTCTGAAGATCTGCTAACAATTCTGGTTGCGCTGTCAGAAAATAGACTCCGGCTCTCCTGCTCAATGCATCTGCAACAAAATTGGCCTTCCCAGGATGATACTGCAAGTTAACATCATAATCCACAAGTAGCTCCAACCACCTCCTCTAACGCATGTTAAGATCCTTCTGGGTGAAAACATACTTCAGGCTCTTGTGGTCGGTAAAAATCTCCACCCTATCTCCATATAGGTAGTGCCTCCACAACTTAAGTGCAAACACTACTGTTGCCAGCTCCAAGTCATGGGTTTGGTAATTCCTCTCATGATCACGAAGTTGACGTGACGCATAAGCTATTACCTTCCCATGCTGCATCAGAACACATCCCAAACCTCTGTCTGAAGCATCATAATACACTGAGAATCCCCCGGTTCCATCTGGAAGCGTGAGAATAGGAGCCATCATCAAACCTCGTTTCAACTTCTCAAAAGAATCCTGGCACTCTGCTGTCCAAGCAAACTGCATATCCTTGCGGGTCAACTGGGTCAATGGCGCTGAAATCCGAGCAAAGTCTGAAACAAATTGCCGGTAGTAGCCGGCTAAGCCAAGGAAACTACGAACTTTTGCAACTGTGCTGGGTACTGGCCACGTCTCAATGGCCACGATCTTCTGGGGATCCACTTCTATCCCTCTTCTGGTGATGATATGACCCAAATAAGAAATACGATCAAGCCAGAACTCGCATTTACTGAACTTGGCATACAACTGGTGCTTTCGGAGAATCTGGAGGACAACTATGAGATACTGCTCATGCTCCGCCTCACTCTTGCTGTAAACCAGGATGTCGTCTAGGAACACAATCACGAACTGATACAAATAAGGCATGAAGATACGATTTATGAGGTCCATGAATACGGCCGACACATTGGTTGCTCCAAAGGGCATAACAAGGAACTCCCAATGCCCATATCGGGATCTGAAAGCTGTCTTCGGAATATCCTGCTCTCTGACTCTGATCTGATGATATCCTGACCGCAAGTCAATCTTCGAGAATACTGCTGCCCCCTTGAGTTGATCAAACAAGTCATCTATCCTCGGGAGAGGGTATCTGTTCTTGATTGTCACTGAGTTCAAGGTACGATAATCTACACATAATCTGGGCGTACCATCCTTCTTTTTCACAAGAAGCATCGGGGCTCCCCAAGGCGATCCACTAGTAAGAATGAATTTCTTGGTTCTAAGTTCTTCAATCATCTTGTACAATATCTCTAGCTCTGACGACGCCATCCTGTAGACTCTCTCTGATACTGGGGCTGTCCCGAGAATCAAGTCGATGGTAAACTCGATCTCTCGCTCTGGCGGCATCCCTGGAAGCTCTTCTGGGAAAATATCTGGAAACTCTTCCACTATCCGGGGTAACTGCATTGCTGCTACTGCCATCCGCAATACTAGAGGAGAAGGTTCAACTTCGCCTCGGGAGAAGGAAAACTCCGGCTTACCTGGAATGATAAAAACAACCCTGCCAATGTAGCAGTCTATCCTAGCATTCTGGTCCCTCAACCAATCCATCCCTAAGACCACATCATAATCGGCCATTGGGAACTCTATCAATCTAGCGGGGAACTCTCTACCGCTAACTACGATCCGATACAAGAAAAATACCCTATCTACTCCCACAAGTCCATTACCAATAAGTATATTGAGCCTTACTGATAATGACTCAGGCTCCAATCCTATCCGTGTCGCGAATCGTGCAGACATAAATGAATGCGAGGGTACCAGAATCAAATAATACTGAAGCTGGAAGGGTGTTGACGAGAATAGTACCTGCCACTACCTCACCTGGTGCTATTCCTTTTTCTCCCATGGTCAAAGCCAGCACTTGACCATGCCCTCTGGGTGCGGGTCCCCTCTGCTGAAAATTTCTCTGTCTGCTCTGGATCAGGGCTTGGGCTTGGGCATACTGCTGCAGTTTCTGCTGCTGGAATGCCTGAGCCTGCGTCGGCAATGGCCTCCAGAACGGGGACTGTAGCTGCTGCTGCTGTTGGACTGGTGCTGGTCCTCTAACTGAAGGACTAGAGAAGGCCGATGAACTCCCCCTGTTCGGGCAGTTCCCAATCCTGTGGTCTGGGGCACCACAAACCAAGCACAAACCCTGTGCTCTGCGTCACTCTGATACCACATGCCCTGGCTTCCCGCAGTGTGAACATCCCACTGCGGAAGACTGCTTCTGCTTCTGCTGCTGAGGGTACGTCGGGGTGGAATGCTGAACCGACGTCACTGAGGCCGCCCGCCTCGGAGCTCCAATATTCAAAGCCCTGGCCGCCGGGGCTGGTGCTGATGACTGATTCATCTGACCGTGGGATCGCTTCCGACCTCCGGTCCTATCCACGATCCTCTGGGAGGTATACTCATGCCTCCTAGCTGCTCTCAATACTGTATCAAAATTCTGATGCTCAAACTGCTCTACTGCCAATAAAATTTCCAGGTGAAGCCCCTACTGGAACCGCTGGGCCCTATCGAACTCGGTCGCTACCAAGGTGGGAGCAAACCGACCGAGTCTCAAAAACTCGACCGCATATCCATCGACCGTCCTGTCCATCTGCTTTAGATTGGTAAACCTCGTCTGTAGATCATACCGAGCTACAGCATCGAAATACTTGGTCTGGAATCTCTCTCTGAATACTGCCCAAGCAATAGGTGCCATTAATCCAACGGCCTGTGACGCCCACCAGCTGCGGGCAAGATCCAATAACTGCAAGCGCACCACGGCCACCTTCTCGTTCTCTGGAGTCCTGGCTGCTTCTAGAATCACCTCTGTGTCTTGAAGCCAAGCATCTGCAGCGATCGCATCTTCACTGCCATCGATGAAGGGAGGGTTCAAGCGCTTGAAGCTGTTAGCCGTGCTGTTACCCTGATGACCTCCTCTGGTCAAAGCGTCTGCCACCGCCTGGTGCAAGGCATCTCCTCGACGATCCTGGAAAGCTAATAATGACCTGATGAGACCCACCAAAGTGCCATCATCGGGCTCAACAGGCTGGATGGGCTGAAGTGGTGGCTCTCCTCCAGTAGGCATGACTCTGGATGCTACTCCTGAATGTTGGGCTTAATCTCCGGGTTGCTGCTGGTCCGCGGGAGGTGCTCCGCCTTGCTGATCGGCAGGGCCAGGTACAATGCCGCTGAAGAAGACGACATAAGGAACAATAAGGAAGGACCAGGACAGATCAACGATACAAGCAGGTGATCAGGACAAGATTTCAGAGATTTTGAGGATTCGAGCAGAGATCAAGGATGAGTACTGATTGAGACATCTATTCGGTAACCCTCACATATCTTGATTTACGAGACCTGCATGGGCCACCACTAAAATCCTGTAACGCCCCAGAACCAGAATACTGGAGAGCGGGGGCGTACATAGCCAGCTATGTATATTGAAGTGCAACCCACCTCGCTATACGGTCACGACTGTCTAGATACATGAGGGTTTAACTATAATCCAACAGTCTCCTATGGTCATGAACCAGCCTATTGTCTCAATCTCAAGCAATCAATAATAGTTACAAGATGTCAGAGCCCCAAATATATAATAGTAAGGCGTTCCATATATTACATATTCGGATGACCATGAAGCTAGTCGTACAAAATGTCAAGACTAGCAAGAGTTCTGGTCATACAGATCAACCCTAAGATTTGTCAATCATGTTACAGTACGTAGGCAGACAGTAAATAAGGTACAATACGAGCTAACACATGCTCGTTGGCTAAACGTCTCAAAAGAATAATTTTACAATAAAGTGGGAGAACAAAAGAACCCACTCGTTGCCGGGGTTACGCCTGGTGGTCACCATCCGGCTGGAAGGTAGGTAGATCCTCTGGAGCTGCTCCGATATCTGGCCATACAAAACCAGCTGGGTCAGACCCCAGAACGAGTAAGTGCCACAAAGGAGGCTTCACTTAGGAACTAAAACCAGCACATCATAAATAAAGAGTAAAGATAATTACAAGATACAGATAATAACCGAGATAACAATAATAAATTGAGCACGTGGAAACCATTCAGGTGGCCAGACTGTAACCCTTAAACCAAACAAGGACCGGGTTTACAATCCTTTACCTGAATAGAAACCCGCCTCAATTAAGGTTGATATGGTAATAAGACAATAAACGAAGAGAGGACACAGAACTGCCCCGGGAGCCAGGTTACAACCCTCAAACCAAACAAGGACCGGGGTTGTAACCCTTCGCCTGAACAGAACTGGACCCCTGATCTTTATTGTGAAGGCCAGTATAAATAATCATGATATTGAAGTAAGGTAAAATATGACGAACATGGCATGGGGTTGCAATAAAACAATAAAAGAAGAGAGGACACAGAACTGCTCCGGGAGCCAGGTTACAACCCTTAAACGAAACAAGGACCAGGGTTGTAACCCTTTGCCTGAACAGAACTGGACCCCTGATCTTTATTGTGAAGGTCAGGCACAATAAGCAGGACGATATATGATAAGATAACCCTGGAACTATTCAGATAGCCAAGTTACAACCCTTAAACCAAACAAGAACCGGGATTGTAACCCTTCATCTGAACAGAACCTGGTATTTCATCTTTTATTAATACAAGAAATCATGTCATGATACAATCTTGTACAAGATCATGACAAACTAGACTGTTGATACTTTAACTAACTAGGGTTATCACAGGCCTAGTTACTAGCAAAATGTAATAAGATTATTCCAACAGCCACAAGCCTTGCAGACCATCCAAGTTATCCAGGTCGAATGTCCTTTTATGGAGGGTGTACCACATGACTGTGTGCTGGAAATGTGCCCTACTCGTCGGTAGGCTATACATCCATTTGAGCGCCCAGATAACGGGATTGCCTGTAGCCGGAAAACCTCTTCATGACTAGTAGATTATTCTAGTTTATTACTCTTAGTTAATTGCAGTAGGTATCCCTGACCGTGGTACTCAGGGATCCCATCCTAGACATGATACAAGACAGTACTGGTTTATTTGTGCAAACACAATCGTCCACGATGTCCAAGTCATTTATTATAGTCATGCCAGGCAAGCCGTCGCAACAGCTTTCAATAATTACCATTAGGCGTACTTGTCATATTTCGTCAGGTCATGCCATATCAAGTACTTGCCATGCCATGCCATTATTAGCCCGGTCACATCAATCAATCCGTGATTTGCCAAGTCGTGAAAAGTGGAAGTACATAAGGTCAACCGGGTACGCAAAGGGGCTCAAGGCTCTACGCGAGTGAGCCTCTACGCTAGGCCAAAAGGCCTCGAGCGTAAAGCAGCTCTACGCTAGGAAGAGCACGAGAGAGATGACTCTACGCGAGCAAGGAGGCACGTAGGTGGTGTTTATGCTAGTCGGGTTTACGCAGGCGAAATTATACGCGCGTAAGATTTTACACGCGTAGAATTTTACGCACGCAAACTCCCGAGCGAAACTCTACGCGAGTGAACTTTTACGCGAGGAAAACACTCGGGCAAAACTTTACGCTCGCAAGAGTCTGCTCGAGCTAGGGATTTTACGCGAGCACGATTTTATGCGAGCGGGAGAGCCCCGAGCGTAAAATCGAAATATTCAGCGTAAAATGAAGTACGCTGGCACGCGATGCGTGTGCGTAAAAAGGCACTACGCTAATCACGTTAAGACGTGAGCGTAAAGGCTGAATAATACGCTGGCACGTAAAACGTGTACGTAAAACTCCTTCTCTACATGGCCAAATTCAAACATGCGTAAAAGCTCAGGAACTCCATCTCGGCCAGGACTTGGTAAAATTTGGCCATCCCAAAACCAAACTTGTGCGAAATCATGAGGCCTACTTCATGGAACTCTTAGTTTTTGAAAACAAGCTATTTTAGTAGATCAAAACCAAGAAGATCGAAAATACTAGAAACTTGGATCTATATAGAATGAGCCATGGAAT
>JANAVB010001000.1:6570927-6630927 GCA_029216955.1 Iris pallida | reverse complement strand
ACAATAAAACTTAAGATCCATCATGAAGCAAGTTACACTTGCCTAGGGCTTGGTGGTGGGAGGAGTAAATGAAGAAGAAGTTAATGAAGAAGTGAATGAAGAGAGAGAGAGAAGGAGTTGGGTTATATATCAACCCTCTCCATCTCAAGCCAAGCCAAACCAAGTCAAATTGAACCAAACCAATCAAATAAACCAAGTCAAGATTAAACTAAGACTAGGCTAAGCAAAACAAGTCTAACTACGGTCCACCTGATAAATGTCAGACATCTCGTATACGCATATGAAAATACGTATAATAGAAAACGGGAGTGACAACTCTACCCACCTTAAAAGAATTCCGTCCTCGAAATTTAATCAAGAGGCTAGAGATGTCGGGGCAAGCTATATTAACCATAATCAAGCTACGACTAGCAGTCAATCAAGCAATCTTTCATGCAAGCAAGAAATTAAAAGCATAAGGCATAAGGAAGACATTATACCTTATGAGTCAAACAGGTGTGGATATCGCGAGCGAATATCATAGTCACGCTCCCACATTGACTCACCCAAAGAGTGGTGACCCCAAGCAATACGGACTAAACTAATAGTCTTGTTCTTGAGTACCTTCTCCCTTCGGTCCAATATGGATACGGGCCTTTCCTCATACGAAAGGTTGGTACCAACAACCAATTTCGAATGATCAAGGACATGGCTCGGATCTGGGATGTACCGTCGTAATTGGGATACATGAAAAACATCATGTACCTCACTTAACGACGACGGAAGAGCGAGACGATAGGACACATCACCTACTCGTTCAAGAATATCAAACGGCCCTATATACCTAGGACTAAGCTTTTTCCGTACGCCAAAACGAATGACGCCACGGATAGGCGAGATCCTAAGGAATACGTGGTCGCCGACAGAAAACTCAAGGAGACGCCGCTGAGAATCGGCCCAATGACGATGACAATCTTGCGTAACTCGAAGATGATCTCTGACTCATCTGACCACCTCAATAGTCTGCGTAATCATTTCGGGACCAAGCATCTGCCTCTCGCCTATATCATCCCAGGCTAAAGGAGATCTGCACTTCCTGCCATATAATACCTCAAAAGGTGCCATCTGAATACTGGCCTGGAAACTGTTATTGTACGAGAACTCTACTAGGTGCAAGTGATCTTTCCACGAACCATCGAAGTCCAGCGTACAAGATCGCAACATATCTTCGAGAGTCTGAATCGTACGTTCTGACTGACCATCTGTCTGCGAATGATATGCTGAACTGAACTTGAGACGAGTCTGCCTGAGGTACATCTCTGCTAGATGATCCGTCGACTGACCAATTCTGAAAGGGATAAAATGAGCTACCTTGGTGAGTCTGTCAACTATAACCCAGATAGCATCTCTCCCAGCTGGGGATTTAGGTAATCCAGTTACAAAATACATGGTAATGTGCTCCCATTTCCATTCTGGGATCGGTAAAGGTTGAAAAAGTCTAGCTGGTCTCTGATGTTCAGCCTTAACTTGCTGACAAACTAAACAACGAGAGACAAACTGAGATATCTCTCTCTTCATGCCATTCCACCAGAAATGCTGACGGATATCTCGGTACATCTTCGTGCCACCAGGATGAATTGAATACTGAGAACTGTGAGCCTCTGCCATGATCTTCTGTCTGATATCATCACTGGGTACACAAAGACGTCTCCCATATCGGAGAGTACCATCTTCATGAATACATAACTCTGCTCTCCGACCTGCTTCACACTCTGTTCTGAGCCGCTGAAGCTTAGAATCTGCTGATTATGCCATCTTGATCCTCTCAACTATGCTGGACTGAACTTGTATGCTGGCCATCAATGCCACATTGGTAGGAAGAACTACTTCTATTCCCATCTTCTGAAGATCTGCTAACAATTCTGGTTGTGCTGTTAGAAAATAAATTCCGGCTCTCCTGCTCAATGCATCTGCAACAACATTGGCCTTCCCAAGATGATACTGCAAGTTGATGTCATAATCCACAAGTAGCTCTAGCCATCTCCTCTGACGCATATTAAGATCCTTCTGGATAAACACATACTTAAGACTCTTGTGGTCGGTGAAAATCTCCACCCGATCTCCATACAAATAATGCCTCCACAACTTGAGTGCGAAAACCACCGCTGCTAATTCCAAGTCATGGGTTGGGTAATTCCTCTCATGATCACGAAGCTGACATGGCGCATAAGCTACTACCTTACCATGCTGCATCAAGACACATCCCAATCCTCTGCCAGAAGCATCACAATAAACTGAAAATCCTCCAGTTCCATCTGGAAGCGTGAGAATGGGAGCCGTCATTAATCTTCGCTTTAACTTCTCAAATAAACTCTAACACTCTGTTGTCTAAGAAAACTGTACCTCCTTGTGGGTCAACTGCGTCAATGGCGATGAAATCCGAGCAAAGTCTAACACAATCCGTCGGTAATAGCCGACCAATCCTAGAAAACTTCGAACTTCTGCGACGGTGCTAGGTACTGGCCATGTCTCTATGGCCACTATCTTCTGGGGGTCCACTTCCACTCCACCTCTGGTGATGATGTGACCTAAGTACGAGATACGATCCAGCCAAAACTCATACTTACTGAACTTCGCATACAACTGGTGTTCCCTGAGTATCTGAGAACTACACGAAGATGCTGCTCATGCTCTGCCTCACTCTTGCTATAGATTAAGATGTCGTCTATGAACACTATTACGAACTGATCCAAATAGGGGATGAAGATACGATTCATGAGGTCCATGAATACGGCTGGCACTTTGGTCGCTCCAAATGGCATAACAAGGAACTCCCAATGTCCATACCTCGATCTGAATGTTGTCTTCGGAATGTCTTGCTCTCTGACCGTGATTTGATGGTACCCTGACCGTAAGTCAATCTTCGAGAATACAGCCGCTTCCTTGAGCTCAAATAAGTCATCTATCCTTGGTAGAGGATACCTGTTCTTGATTGTTATAGAGTTCAAGGTATGATAATCAACACATAATCTTGACGTACCATCCTTCTTCTTCACAAGAAGCATCGGGGCTCCCCAAGGCGATCCACTAGTACAAATGAAACCCTTGGTTCTGAGTTCTTCAATCATCTTGTATAAGATTTCCAACTCTAAAGGTGCCATCCTGTAGACTCTCTCCGATACTGGTGCCATCCCTGGAATTAAGTCGATGGTGAACTCTATCTCCCTTTCTGGGGCCATGCCTGGAAGCTCTTCGGGAAATACATCAGGAAACTCTTCTACTACTATGGGAAACTGAATTGCTACTGCTACTGCCATCCACAATACTGGTGGAGAAGGTTTTACTTCGCCCCTGGAAAATAAAAACTCTGGTTCACCGGGAATACCAAAAATAATCCTGCCAATATGGCAGTCTATTCTTGCGTATTGCTCCTTCAACCAATCCATTCCTAGGACCACATCATAATCGGCCATTGGGAATTCTATCAACCTAGCGAGAAACTCTCTACCGCTAACTACGATTCGACACGAGGAATAGACTCTATCTACTTCTACAAGACCATTACCAGTAAGTATATTGAGCCTTACTGATAATGACTCGGGCTTCAGTCCTATCCGTGTTGTGAATCGTGCAGACATAAATGAATACGATACACCTGAATCAAATAATACTTATGCAGAAAAAGAGTTGACGAGAATGGTACCTGCCACCACCTCATCTGATGCCAACTCCTCCTCTACGGTCAAAGCCATCGCTTGACCTTGTCCTCTGGGTGCTGGTCCGCTCTGCTGGAAACCTCTCTGGTGGTTCTGAATCTGATCTTGGACCTGGGCATACTGCTGCGGCCTCTGTTGCTGGAATTGTCACCCTCGTTTTTCGTTCTACGTATTTCCAGTATACGTATACGGAATCCTGACATGTATTTTTATTTTCCTGCCTGGATAGCTAATTTCAGTTTAATCTTGATTAGGTTCATCATAGCATGTAATGGTTTAACTTGGTTTATTTTGGTTTGGCTTGGTTTTTTTTTGGTTCATCATGTTAAACCCACCACCATCCCTCTTTATAACCCACCTAACTTTTCTCTCTCCTCCACTTTCTCATTAACTCTTCTTCCTTCTCCATTAAACCCACCACCAACCAAGAACACCCCTTAGGCAAGTGCAACTTGCTTCCATAAGAGAGCCCATTTTTATTGTTCCATTAGCTTCTCCTCATGTTTCTAAGACACATTAGAACTTGTCATTTTCCATTTTGAGGCTTTAATTTTTGTAGATCTAGAAATTAGTTATTTTCAAATTTTGGTGGTTTTGATCTATCAAACTTCCTTGTTTTCAAGTTTCGATGGTTCCATGTTGTAGAGAATTTTATTCTACCCAATTTTGACCTTTGAAAAGTTAGATTTGGACTTGTTTTGACCAAGTTATGGACTTTTGAAGCTTTGGGTTCAAACCATAGAGTTCTTGCTGATTTGGAGAAGACAGTGAGCAGTGTGCGTGAGCTTTTTAGCTTGTGCCACTGAGTTGCGTGCGCTCTTTAGTGCAGCACAGTCTGACTCATACGCTGCCTTGATGAGGAGTCGTATGGACCTCATACGCTGCCTTGATGAGGAGTCGTATGGAGTACATACGCTGCCTTGATGAGGAGTCGTATAGAGTACATACGCTGCCTTGATGAGGAGTCGTATGGACCTCATACGCTGCCTTGATGAGGAGTCGTATGGACCTCATACGCTATCTTGATGAGGAGTCGTATGGAGTACATACGCTGCCTTGATGAGGAGTCGTATGGAGTACATACGCTGCCTTGATGAGGAGTCGTATGGACCTCATACGCTGCCTTGATGAGGAGTCGTATAGAGTACATACGCTGCCTTTTGGAGACGTATGTCTTGCATACGCTGACTTGAGTGCAGCCTAACTTGAGCGCAGCCTGACTTGAGCGCAGCCTGACTTGAGCGCAGCCTGACTTGAGCGCAGCCTGACTTAAGCGCAGCCTGACTTGAGCGCAGCCTGATTTTTGTACCCATTTTATATCCTTACGCCTTTTGATGTAAACTCGACATGGACCCGATGTGAGCATGACATTATTTATGAATGTTAATCGGAACAAGGCTTAGTGATGGAATTGCATGATTAGTGACTCGCCGTGGTACTCTCTTGACAAGTAATTTGACATGATAATTCTTAATGGTGGTCAGTTGTGACGCACCCTTGCCTTGATAAGTAATCTTGATAAGCAACCCGACATGATAATCTTGATACGCTGTTGTGATGGCTAACCTGACATGCTAAGTGAATTCTTGACACCGTGGGTGATTGTATTGAATATGCTTGTATAAGCAACTAGTCTTGTCTCGCATCATGTCTAGGACATGTATCCCTGGTTACCACGGTCAGGGATTCATACTGAATCTGACTAGGTTAATGACTAGATTGATCAAGTAGAGCATATAGAGAGGTATTCCGTCTACAAGCAATCCCGTTATCTGGGCGCCTTCCTTGACGGACTTGTAGCCTGCCGACGAGTAGGGCAGATTTCCAGCTCACTGCTATGTGGGGCACTACATAAAATGATTACTATGCACACTGTCATGTATTGCATCCAAGTCACCTAACAAGGCATGATAACTCTAAGCTTGAACCTTGCGTCTGGATAACCTGGATAGTCTGCTGGGCTTGTGGCCGTAGGCGTACCTCATTGCATCTTGCTAGTAACTAAGCTTATGATAACCCTAGTTAGTTAAGTATCAAGTCGTACTCTTTGCTTGGCCGTGAATGATGGATGGAGTCCTATCTTGTTTAGTCTTGCCTAGATCCAGTGCATGGATATCTCCGGACATGCTTGTTTATGCTTTACCTTATCGATAATTGGTTCGAGGCTAAGTTCTGTTCAGGTGAAGGGTTACAACCCCGGTCCTTGTTTGGTTTACGGGTTGTAACTTGGGTACCGGAATAGTCCCCTAGTTATCTTATCGTTTATCATCCTGTTTTCTTTAACTCATGTCTTATGTTATTTCACCTATAATTTATGTGCTGACATGCTGGTTTTAGTTCTTAAGTGAAGCCTCCTTTGTGGCACTTGCTCTTTCTGGGGTCTGACCCAGCTGGTTTTGTATGACCAGATTTCGGAGCAGCTACCGAGGATCTCCCAACCTTTCTGCTAGATGGTGAACACTAGAAGGAATCCCGGCAACGAGTGGGTTTTATTTTGCTCTCCCACTCCCTTGTAAAAATATTCTTTTGAGGCGTTTAGCCGCCGAGCAAGTGTTAGCTCGTTTGCAACTTTATTTACTGTTTGCCTACGGGCTGTAGCATAATTGACAAATCCTAGGGTTGATCATGTATGACTTAAACTCTTGCTAGTCTTCGTATTTTGTATGACTAGCTTCATGATCATCTGAATATGTAATGTATGGGACGCCTTACTTTGTATGTCTGATGATCTACCATCTTGTTATATCTACTTGTTGCTTGAGATTGAGACACTAGGCTTGTTATTGACCTTAAGAGACTGATGGCTTATAGTAAACCCTCATACATCTAGACAGTCGTGACGGTATTGCGATGTGAGATTCACTTCAATGTACGTAGCTGGCTGTGTCTGTCCGCCGCTCTCCAGTATTCTGGTTCTGGGGCGTGACACGGTTTAAGTGGTGGCCCATGCAGGTCGTGTAGATCAAGATGTGTGAGGGTTTTACCGGATAGATGTCTCAATCAGCACTCGCCCTTGATCTCTACTCGTGCCTTCTGATCTTTCAGAATCCTTGACCTGATCACATGTTTATATCCTCGGTCTATCATGGTCCTTTCTTATTGCTCCCTATGTCGTTTCCTTTAGCGGCATTGTTCCTGGTCCTACCGATCAGTAAGGCGGAGCACCTCCAGTGGACCAGCAGCAACCTGGAGACCAAGCCCAGCACTCTGGAGTGGCCTCCCGAGTCATGCATTCCGGGGACCCCGAGCCCCCAGTTCAGCCAGTCCAGCCTGCAGAGCCTGACGATGGCACCTTGGTGGGTCTCATCAGAACATTGCTTGCATCTCAAGATCGTCGGGGCGATGCCCTGCACTAGGCAGTACAGGATGCCATGGGCCGTGTTGGTTATCAAGGGAACAGTGCAGCTAGCAGTTTCAAGCGCCTCAACCCTCCCTTCTTTGATGGGAGTGAAGACGCTATTGTAGCTGATGCGTGGCTCCAGGACATTGAGATTATCTTAGATGCAGCCAAGACTCCAGAAGGAGAGAAGGTAGCTGTGGTACGCCTACAGTTATTGGACCTAGCCCGTACCTGGTGGGCGATAATAGCGGTTGGATTGGCAATGCCTGTTCCGTGGGCGGTATTCAGTGACAAGTTTCAGATCAAGTACTTCGATGCTGTGGCTCGGCATGACTTACAGACGAAGTTCACCAATCTCAGGCAGATGAGTAGGACGGTCGATGGATATGCGGCCGAGTTTTCAAGACTGAGTCGGTTTGCTCCCACTTTGGTGGCAACCGAGTTTGATCGAGCGCAGCGGTTCCAGCAGGGACTCCACCTAGAGATTATTCTATCAGTGGAGCAGTTTGAGCATCAGACCTTTGATGATGTTTTGCGGGCAGCTAAGAGGCATGAGTATACCTCGCAGAGAATTGTAGACAGAACTGGAGGACGGAAGCGGTCCCATGGTCAGATGATCCAGTCTTCAGCCCCAGCCCCGGCAGCTAGGGCCTTGACCATTGGAGCTCCGAGGAGGGCAGCATCAGTTACGTCGGTTCAGCATTCGACTCCGATGTATCCTCAACAGCAGAAACGGAGGCAGTCTTCCACAATGGGCTGCACTCATTGTGGGAAGCCAGGGCATGTAGTGTCAGAATGTCGGCGAGCACAAGGATTGTGTTTGGCTTGTGGGGTACCGGATCACATGATAGGGTCCTGCCCACAGAGTGCCGGTTCATCCTCATCGGCCCAGACTAGTCCCTCGGTGAGGGGACCAGCACCAGTGCAGCAGCAGCAGTATCAGCCTCCGAGGCCATTGCCGCCTTACGCTCAGGCATTCCAGCAGCAGCGACCGCAACAGTATGCCCAGGTCCAAGCTCAGGTTCAGAACCGCCAGAGAGGTTTCCAGCAGAGAGGACCAGCACCCAGAGGGCACGGTCAAGCGATGGCTTTGACCGTAGAGGAGGAGTTGGCATCAGGTGAGGTGGTGGCAGGTACCATTCTCGTCAACTCTTTTTCTGCATCCGTATTATTTGATTCAGGTGCATCGCATTCATTTATGTCTGTACGATTTGCGACACGAATAGGACTGGTGCCCGAGTCATTATCAGTAAGGCTCAATATACTTACTGGTAATGGACTTGTGAGTGTAGATAGGGTATTTTCCTCGTATCGAATCGTAGTTAGCGGTAGAGAGTTTCCCGCTAGGTTGATAGAGTTTTCGATGGCCAATTATGATGTGGTCCTAGGAATGGATTGGTTGAGGGACCAGTATGCTAAAATAGATTGCCATGTTGGCAAGATTATTTTTAGTATTCCCGGTGAGCCAGAGTTTTTCTTTTCTCGAGGCGGAGTAGAACCTTCTTCCCCAGCATTGCGGATGACCGTAGTAGCAGCAGTTCAGTTTCCCAGAGTTGTAGAAGAGTTTCCTGACGTATTTCCCGAAAAGCTTCCAGGTATGTCCCCAGAGAGAGAGAGAGATAGAGTTCACTATCGACTTGATTCCAGGGACGACACCAGTGTCAGAGAGAGTCTATAGGATGGCACCATCAGAGTTGGAGGTCCTGTACAAGATGATTGAAGAACTTAGAACCAAGGGATTTATTCGTGCTAGCGGATCACCTTGGGGAGCTCCGATGCTTCTTGTGAAGAAGAAGGATGGTACGTCAAGATTATGTGTTGATTATCGTACCTTGAACTCTGTAACAATTAAGAACAGATATCTTTTACCAAGGATAGATGATTTATTTGATCAGCTCAGGGGAGCGACAGTATTCTCGAAGATTGACTTGCGGTCAGGGTACCATCAGATCAGAGTCAGAGAGCAGGACATCCCGAAGATAGCATTCAAATCGAGGTATAGATATTGGGAGTTCCTTGTTATGCCATTTGGAGCGACCAATGCGCCGGCCGTATTCATGGACCTCATGAATCGTATCTTCTTGCCCTATTTGGACCAGTTCGTGATAGTGTTTATAGACGACATTTTAGTCTATAGCGAGAACGAGGCAGAGCATGAGCAGCATCTTCGTGTAGTTCTTCAGATTCTCAGGGAGCACCAGTTGTACGCGAAGTTCAGTAAGTGCGAGTTTTGGTTGGATCGTATCTCGTACTTGGGTCATATCATCACCAGAGGTGGAGTGGAAGTTGATCCCCAGAAGATAGTGGCTATAGAGACATGGCCAGTACCTAGCACCGTCGCAGAAGTTCGGAGTTTTCTCGGATTAGCCGGCTATTACCGACGTTTTGTGTCAGACTTTGCTCGAATTTCAGCGCCACTGACGCAGTTGACCCGTAAGGATGTACAGTTTGCTTGGACAGCAAAGTGTCAGAGTTCATTTGAGAAGTTGAAGCAGAGATTGATGACGGCCCCCATTCTCACTCTTCCCGACGGGACGGGAGGATTTTCAGTTTATTGCGACGCATCCGGCAAGGGATTAGGATGTGTCTTGATGCAGCATGGTAAGGTAGTCGCTTATGCGTCACGTCAACTTCGTGACCATGAGAGAAATTACCCAACCCATGACCTGGAGTTAGCAGCCGTAGTTTTTGTATTGAAACTTTGGAGACATTATTTGTATGGAGATCGGGTGAAGATTTTCACCGACCACAAGTGTCTGAAGTATGTGTTTACCTAGAAGAATCTTAATATGCGTCAGAGGAGATGGCTAGAGCTACTTGTGGATTATGACATCAGCTTGCAGTATCATCCTGGGAAGGCCAACGTGGTAGCAGATGCATTGAGCAGGAGAGCCGGAGTTTATTTTCTAACGGCGCAGCTAGAGTTGTTAGCAGATCTTCAGAAGATGGGTATTAAAATTGTTCTTCCTTCCAGTGTGGCATTGATGGCCAGTATGCAAGTTTAGTTCAGTATAGTTGAGAGGATCAAGTTAGCTCAGTCCAGGGACTCTGAGCTTCAGCGGCTTAGGACAGAATGTGTGGCAGGACAGAGACCACAGTTATGTATTTATGAAGATGGTACACTCTGGCATGGGAGACGTCTTTGTGTACCCAGTAGTGATATCAAATAGGAGATCATGGCAGAGGCTCACAGTTCTCAGTATTCAATTCATCCCGGCGGTACGAAGATGTATCGTGATATTCGGCAGCATTTTTGGTGGAATGGCATAAAGAGGGAGATAGCCCGGTTTGTCTCTCGTTGTTTAGTTTGTCAACAAGTTAAGGCCGAACATCAGAGACCAGCTGGACTTCTTCAACCTTTACCGATCTTGGAATGGAAGTGGGAGCACATTACCATAGATTTTGTAACTGGATTACCTAGATCCCCAGCTGGGAGAGATGCCATCTGGGTTATAGTTGATCGTCTCACGAAGGTAGCTCATTTTCTTCCTTTCAGAATCGGTCAGTCGACGGATCAACTTGCAGAGATGTACCTCAGGCAGATAGTCAGATTGCATGGAGTGCCAATCAGTATTGTGTCCGACAGAGATTCAAGATTCACCTTGCACTTTTGGCGAAGTCTTCAAGAGAGTTTGGGGACTCGTCTCAAGTTCAGTTCAGCCTACCATCCGCAGACAGATGGTCAGTCAAAACGCATGATCCAGACTCTTGAAGACATGCTGCGGTCATGTACACTCGACTTCGGTGGTTCGTGGGAAGATCACTTGTATCTCGTGGAGTTCTCCTATAACAACAGTTTCTAGGCTAGTATCCAGATGGCACCTTTCGAGGCCTTGTACGGCAGGAAGTGCAGATCTCCTTTAGCTTGGGACGATATCGGTGAGAGGCAAATGCTTGGACCAGAGATGGTGATGCAGACTATTGAGGTGGTCAGACAAGTCAGAGATCATCTTCGAGTTGCCCAAGATCGCCAGCGTCATTGGGCCGATTCTCATCGGCGTCCCCTTGAATTTTCTGTCGGCGACCACGTATTCCTTAGGAAGTCGCCTACCCGTGGCGTCATTCGATTCGGCATGCGGGGAAAGCTCAGTCCTAGGTATATAGGGCCGTTTAATATCCTTGAGCGAGTAGGTGATGTGTCCTATCGTCTCGCTCTTCCACCGTCGTTACGTGAGGTGCATGATGTCTTCCATGTATTCCAATTACGACGGTATATCTCGGATCCGAGTCATGTCCTTGATCATTCGAAATTGGTTGTTGGCACCAACCTTTCGTATGAGGAGAGACCCGTATCCATATTGGACCGGAGGGAGAAGATACTCAAGAACAAGACTATCAAGTTAGTCCGTGTTGCTTGGGGTCATCACTCTTTGGGTGAGTCAACGTGGGAGCGTGAGGATGATATCCGATCGCGATATCCCGACCTGTTTGACTCGTAAGGTATAATGTCTTTCTTATGCCTTATGCTTAAGTTCCTTGCTTGCATGAATGATTGCTTGATTGACTGCTAGTCCTATATTGCCTGCAATTGATTTAGCTTGCTCGACATCTCTAGCCTCTTGATTAAATTTCGAGGACGGAATTCTTTTAAGGTGGGTAGAGTTGTCACCCCCATTTTTCGTTCTACGTATTTCCAGTATACGTATACGGAATCCTGATATGTATTTTTATTTTCCTGCCTGGCTAGCTAATTTCAGTTTAATCTTGATTAGGTTCATCATAGCATGTAATGGTTTAACTTGGTTTATTTTGGGTTGGCTTGGTTTATTTATTTTTTTGGTTCATCATGTTAAACCCACCACCATCCCTCTTTATAACCCACCTAACTTTTCTCTCTCCTCCACTTTCTCATTAACTCTTCTTCCTTCTCCATTAAACCCACCACCAACCAAGAACACCCCTTAGGCAAGTGCAACTTGCTTCCATAAGAGAGCCCGTTTTTATTATTCTATTAGCTTCTCCTCATGTTTTTAAGACACATTAGAACTTGTCATTTTCCATTTTGAGGCTTTAATTTTTGTAGATCTAAAAATTAGTTATTTTCGGATTTTGGTGGTTTTGATCTATCAAACTTCTTTGTTTTCAAGTTTTGATGGTTCCATATTGTAGAAAATTTTATTCTACCCAATTTTGACCTTTGAAAAGTTGGATTTGGACTTGTTTTGACCAAGTTATGGACTTTTGAAGCTTTGGGTTCAAACAATGGAGTTCTTGCTGATTTGGAGAAGAAAGTGAGCAGTGTGCGCGAGCTTTTTAGCTTGCGCCACTGAGTTGCGCACGCTCTTTAGTGCAGCGCAGTCTGACTCATATGCTGCCTTGATGAGGAGTCGTATGGACCTCATACGCTGCCTTGATGAGGAGTCGTATGGAGTACATATGCTGCCTTGATGAGGAGTCGTATGGAGTATATACGCTGCCTTGATGAGGAGTCGTATGGACCTCATACGCTGCCTTGAAGAGGAGTCGTATGGACCTCATACGCTGCCTTGATGAGGAGTCATATGGACCTCATACGCTGTCTTGATGAGGAGTCGTATGGAGTACATACGCTGTCTTGATGAGGAGTCGTATGGACCTCATACGCTGCCTTGATGAGGAGTCGTATGGAGTACATACGCTGCCTTTTGGATATGTATGTCTTGCATACGCTGACTTGAGCGCAGCCTGACGTGAGCGCAGCCTGACGTGAGCGCAGCCTGACTTGAGCGCAGCCTGACTTTAGCGCAGCCTGACGTGAGCGCAGCCTGACTTGAGCGTAGCCTGACTTGAGCGCAGCCTGATTTTTGTACCCATTTTATATCCTTACGCCTTTTGATGTAAACTCGACATGGACCCGATGTGAGCATGACATTATTTATGAATGTTAATCGGAACAAGGCTTAGTGATGGAATTGTATGATTAGTGACCCGCCGTGGTGCACTCTTGACAAGTAATTTGACATGATAATTCTTGATGGTGGTCCGTTGTGACGCATCCATGCCTTGATAAGTAATCTTGATAAGCAATCCGACATGATAACCTTGATACGCTGTTGTGACGGCTAACCTGACTTGCTAAGTGAATTCTTGACACCGTGGGTGATTGTATTGAATATGCTTGTATAAGCAACTAGTCTTGTCTCGCATCATGTCTAGGACATGTATCCCTGGTTACCACGGTCAGAGATTCATACTAAATCTGACTAGGTTAATGACTAGATTGATCAAGTAGAGCATATAGAGAGGTATTCCGGCTACAAGCAATCCCGTTATCTGGGCACCTTCCTTGACGGACTTGTAGCCTGCCGACGAGTAGGGCACATTTCCAGCTCACTGCTATGTGGGGCACTACATGAAACGATTACTATGCACACTGTTATGTGTTGCATCCAATTCACCTAACAAGGCATGATAACTCTAAGCTTGAACCTTGCGTCTGGATAACCTGGATAGTCTGCAGGGCTTGTGGCCGTAGGCGTACCTCATTGCATCTTGCTAGTAACTAAGCTTGTGATAACCCTAGTTAGTTAAGTATCAAGCCGTACTCTTTGCTTGGCCGTGAATGATGGATGGAGTCCTATCTTGTTTAGTCTTGCCTAGATCCAGTGCATGGATATCTCCGGACATGCTTGTTTATGCTTTACCTTATCGATAATTGGTTCGAGGCTAAGTTCTGTTCAGGTGAAGGGTTACAACCCCGGTCCTTGTTTGGTTTACGGGTTGTAACTTGGGTACCGAAATAGTCCCCTAGTTATCTTATCGTTTATCATCATGTTTTCTTTAACTCATGTCTTATGTTATTTCACCTATGATTTATGTGCTGACATGCTGGTTTTAGTTCTTAAGTGAAGCCTCCTTTGTGGCACTTGCTCTTTCTGGGGTCTGACCCAGCTGGTTTTGTATGGCCAGATTTTGGAGCAGCTACCGAGGATCTCCCAACCTTCCTGCCAGATGGTGAACACTAGAAGGAATCCCGGCAACGAGTGGGTTTTATTTTGCTCTCCCACTCCCTTGTAAAAATATTCTTTTGAGGCGTTTAGCCGCCGAGCAAGTGTTAGCTCGTTTGTAACTTTATTTACTGTCTGCCTACGAGCTGTAGCATGATTGACAAATCCTAGGGTTGATCATGTATGACTTAAACTCTTGCTAGTCTTCGTATTTTGTATGACTAGCTTCATGATCATCTGAATATATAATATATGGGATGCCTTACTTTGTATGTCTGATGATCTACCATCTTGTTATATCTACTTGTTGCTTGAGATTGAGACACTAGGCTTGTTATTGACCTTAAGAGACTGATGGCTTGTAGTAAACCCTCATGCATCTAGACAGCCGTGACCGTATTGCGGTGTGAGATTCACTTCAATGTACGTAGCTGGCTGTGTCTGTCCCCCGCTCTCCAGTATTCTGGTTCTGGGGCGTGACATGAATGCTTGAGCCTGAGGCGAAAATGGCCTCGGAGGCTGGTACTGCTGCTGCTGCACTGGTGCTGGTCCCCTCACCGAGGTACTAGTCTGGGCTGATGAGGAGGAACCGGCTCTCTGTGGACATGACCCTATCATGTGGTCCGATGTCCCACAAGCCAAACACAATCCTTGTGCTCTGCGACATTCTGATACTACATGTCCTGGCTTTCCACAATGAGTGCAGCCCATTGTGGAAGACTGCCTCCGCTTCTGCTGCTGAGTGTACGTCGGAGTCGAATGCTGAACCGACGTAACTGATGCCACCCTCCTCGGAGCTCCAATAGTCAAGGCCCTAGCTGCCGGGGCTGGGGCTGAGGACTGGGTCATCTGACCATGGGATCGCTTCCGTCCTCCAGTTCTGTTCACTATTCTCTGGGAGGTATACTCATGCCTCCTAGCTGCTCGCAAAACAACATCAAAAATCTGATGCTCAAACTGCTCCACTGCTAGAATGATCTCTAGGTGGAGTCCCTGCTGGAATCGCTGCGCTCGATCAAACTCGGTTGCCACCATGATGGGAGCGAATCGACTCAGTCTTGAAAACTCGACCGCATATCCATCAACCGTCCTGCTCATCTGCCTGAGATTAGTGAACCTCGTCTATAGGTTGTGCCGAGCTACAACATAGAAGTACTTGATCTGAAACTTGTCACTGAATATCGCCCATGGGACAGGCATCGCCAACCCAACTACTAACATCACCCACCAGGTGCGGGCTAGGTCCAATAACTGTAGGCGCACTACAGCTACATTCTCTCCTTCTAGAGTTTTGGCTGCATCCAAGATAATCTCGATGTCCTGGAGCCACGCATCAACTACAATAGCGTCTTCACTACCATCAAAGAAGGGAGGGTTAAGGTGCTTGAAACTGCTAGCCGCATTATTCCCTTGATAACCAACACGGCCCATGGCATCTTGTACTGTTCGGTGCAGGGCATCTCCCCGACGATCTTGAGATGCAAGCAATTCCCTGATGAGACCCACCCGCATTCCATTGTCAGGCTCTACAGGCTGGACTGGTTGAACTGGAGGCTCTGGATCCCCAGAATGTATGACTCGGAAGGCCGCTCCAGAGTGTTGGTCTTGGTCTCCAGGTTGCTGCTGGTCCACTGGAGGTGCTCCGCCTTGCTGATCGGTAGGACCAGGAATAATGTCGCTGAAGAAACGACATGGAGAATAATAAGGAAGGACCATGATAGATTGATGATATAAAGATGTGATCAGGTCAAGATTTCGAAAAGATTAGAAGAGACGAGTAGAGATCAAGGGCGAGTGCTGATTGAGACATATATTCAGTAAAACCCTTACACATCTTGATTTACAAGACCTGCATGGGCCACCACTTAAACCATGTCACGCCCCAGAACCAGAATACTGGAGAGCGGGAGACAGACACAGCCAGCTACGTACATTGAAGTAAATTCTACCTCACAATACGGTCACGGCTGTTTAGATGCATGAGGGTTTACTACAAGCCATTAGTCTCTTAGGGTCAAGAACAAGCCTAGTGTCTCAATCTCAAGCAAGCAAGTAAATGTAACAAGATGGTAGATCATCAGACATACAAAGTAAGGCGTCCCATACATTACATATTCAGATGATCATGAAGCTAGTCATATAAAATACGAAGACTAGCAAGAGTTTAAGTCATACATGATCAACCCTAGGATATGTCAATCATGTTACAACCAATAGGCAGACAGGAATGTAAATTCAACACGAGTTAACACTTGATCGACGGCTAAACGCCTCAAAAGAATAATTTTATAATATAGTGGGAGAGCAAAATAAAACCCACTCGTTGCCAGAGTTTCTTCAAGTGGTCACCATCTGGCAGGAAGGCTATAAGATCCTCGGGAGCTGCTCGAAAATCTGGCCATACAAAACCAGCTGGGTCAGACCCCAGAAAGAGCAAGTGCCACAAAGGAGGCTTCACTTAAGAACTAAAACCAGCACATTAGCACATGAGGACATAAATGATAATAAAAGACATGAGTTAGAGAAAACAGGGTGATAAACGATAAGTTAACTAAGGGACTATTCCAGTAGCCAAGTTACAACCCTTAAACCAAACAAGGACCGGAGTTGTAATCCTTCACCTGAACAGAGCTTAGTCTCTAACCAATCATCGACAAGAGTAAAGCATAACAGTAATGTACTGTAGTAATCATAGACTGGCACTTCTTAGACAAGACTAGACTGGACTCCATCCATCAATCTCGGCCAAGCAATGAGTACGGCTTGATACTTTAACTAACTAGGGTTATCACAAGCCTAGTTACTAGCAAGATGCAATGAGATATCCCTACGGCCACAAGCCCTGCAAACTATCCAGGTTATCCAGACGCAAGGTTCATGCTAAGAGTTATCATGACTTGTTAGGTGACTTGAGTGCAACACATGACAGTGTGCATAGTAATCGTTTCATGAAGTGCCCTACATGACAGTAAGCTGGAAATGTGTCCAACTCGTCGACAGGCTACAAGTCCATCAGAGAAGGCGCCCAGATAACAGGATTGCTTGTAGCCGGAATACCTCTCTATATGAACTACTTGATCAATCTAGTCATTAACCTAGTCCAATTTTGTATGAATCCCTGACCGTGGTAATCAGGAATCCATATCCTAGACATGATGTAAGATGAGACATGTAGCTTACACAAGCATAAACACCCACGGTGTCAAGACAAGAGTTACTTAGCAAGTCAAGATAGCCGTCACAACAGCATATCAAGATTACATGTTAGACTTACTTATCAAGATTACTTGTAAAGAGTGCGCCACGACGGGCCACTATCAAGATTACTTTTCATGTCAAGAGTGCGTCACGACGGACCACCAGTCAAGGTTGCTTGTTAAGAGTGCACCACGACGGGTCACTATTTAGGAGTTATCATGTCAAGGTACTTATTAAGAGTGCGCCTCAGCAGGCCACTATCGTGAATGATAGAAACTTGTATAAAATAGTTAGTAATATATTCTTGAAGCCAAAAAAAAGATCTACAACTTTCATGTTGGGAGTTGGGAGAAATTCTGGCCACAATTCAGCCAAATAGGACTTAAAATAGCCAAAAACAGCCAAAATAGGCACTATGCAAGCCATGCGGCACTATTCATCCATGCGGCACTATACAAGCCATACGGCACTATGCATCTATACGGCACTATGCAAGCGATGCAGCACTATGCATCCATATGGTACTATTTATTCCTGCGGTACTATGCAAGCCATGCGGCACTATTCATTCCTGCGGCACTATACATCCATGCGACACTATACAAGCTATGCGGCACTAATCATTCCTGCGGCACTATTTGTCACGACCCGTACCTTATAGTAAGGGCACGAGACGTGGGTACGTCCAGCCTATGCTGCAGTGTCGGCGGTAGAACGCTGTCCTAGGTCACAATATCTAACAATATAAAGCTAAACAGTTTATACTCCCCGAATGGGGGTGACATAGCAGTAAATAAACTCAATCACAACTAAGGAAGAAGAAGCACGATATGATTTAGAACTCAAGGAAAATACAGATGATCAAATAGTCTAAGATAACATCTCAGCAGATATCCAGAGTACAAGTCTCAGCTACTGAATATGAAAGAATATATACAATCCAGATCTCAAGACAGAAATAAAGTCTAGCTAACTAGTCTCAAGACAACATAAGTAAGATAAAGCCTAACTAAGCTAGTCTAGGCAATAGGGGTAATGTCCTCAGCTAGAGCTGGGTCCTCCTGAGAGTCCAGCTCACAGGTGTCATCTAGGGCTGCCCCGTAGAAGGTATCCACACAGGCCTCCTCCTCGTCCTCTGTAATATTTTCAACAGGTCCAGTCAGGACAGGAGCGAGCACAATACATCTCAACAGATCATAGCAGGTTAGAAAATATAATCATGCAGTAAAGTAAGATACATGAACTGAAGGAAATACAGTATGTAAACAGAGAGAGAGAGAGAGAACTGTAATAGAAATATCTACTATAAGTAGAGAACTAACAGTGGCTAGTGAGTCAGAGTATAATATAGACATATAAATAGCATATGATGATTCTGAGGCTACACTATGGAAAGATTCTGATGCTACACTACTTGGATAATATTCACATGTCTACTTCTACTCCCCCGTACCCCCAATCAATACACAAGGATCCATCCAGGTTATGTTATGATTCATGTAACGGCCCCCGAAGGGTGGTACATGGTAGTCCCATAAATGGAGATTCTAGGAAGCCTAATAAATGAGAGGATTCAAGGAAGACTCTGTGATCATGAGAGTACATGTCACAAGTGATTCAATGAACCAATGAAGCATAGTGATACGCCATGTAAGTGAAACGCACAGAACATGTAGTACCCGATGCTCCCTGAAGGGATAACATCTTAAGAAGGGATCCATATAGTACCAATCTGTGTGACCAACGTGACAGTATCAAGTAAAGTAATTTAAAGCAGAAAAATAATTCTAAGCAGGATATAAAATGATCAGAGAATGTACTCGCCTGGTATTTGAGTGTCCGGATGAAATGTACTGTCCGAGGAGAGGTGTCTGGCTCCTAATCAGAACAGCACAAGTCACAACAAGTCTAAAATGATAACAAGATGCAATTTAATGCATTCTACATGAATCTAGGTCAATCTAGGCCAAAGTCAACTCTTGGTTAACTCTGATCAACCCTAGAAGTCAAACTAGGTCAACTATGGTCAAACTAGGTCTAACAAGTCTAAATTGGTCTAACTAGTCTACATTAGTCTATACTAGGTCACACAAGCCTATACTAGCTAGTACACACCATTACAAGGCTATGCAAGCCTGAACCATGCCTATCCCAACTATATCACAATATCACAATATAGCTATATGCTATATAACTAGCATACACTCAAACATGTCTAACTTATTTATCAATATACATATATTTTTAGATACATTACATTAGGCATTCAATATTATATATATATATATATATATATATATATATATATATATATATATATATATATATATGCATATTTTACATACATTATATATATATATACATATATATGTAGGCTACCTACATTGAATATACATTAACTTACAAATATACATTACATACATATATAGATATTCACATATAATATATACATACATGTGTATATAGAGAGAGGAGCAATGTGTGTGTGTGTGTTAGAGAGTTGCAAGTGTGTGTGTTAAATGTATGGCTGTACAGTACAGTGAGGAGAAAGAAAGGAAACCATTTCATTTACAATTTCAGTTCCAGTTATTGACAGTTTCAGTTGTGTGTAGCAGTAAACTTGTCTACAGGCAAGCAACATGTGTCAACAGTACTAAGAGAGGAACCTGTGTGATTAGGCTATTTGTGTAAACAGTCAATGTGGTTTAGGATTCCATGTTCTCAGGTTTACATTATGTCTCAGAAATTAAATACAGTGCATACAAGGAATTCTCAGGAAGTTAACTCAGGGATTGACAGTGTGTACACAGGTTTCAGTTCAATAGTCCAATGAAAATTCGAAACCTAAATCCCGCCAACAACTTAACCAACATTACACCATGAATTCTCAGTTTAAAGAAGGAATGTAATAGCAGTTCCTAAATCTAACAGTGAATAGCAATGTGTAATCTGAATTAATCATTAAGTCTAGGAAACATAAAAAATCAGTTCAATCCCTAACTAATCGCAGGTGACAGTGAGCCAACTCTGTGTGTGTACAGGAAACAAATGACAGGAACAGTGAGCATATAATTTCTTCCTGAATTTCGAATCCTCCTGCATCAATTCAACACAAAAATAGATCCCCATAACCCTAACATGCTATCTAATGTACATCAATTTAAACCATAGTTAATTTATATGATATTAAACATTAAAATGCAAAACGAATTAGAGAAAACAGTGATACACTCACTGATACTCTAAGTATCAGTCAACTGAGCATTTCCCCAAATCCAACTCGATTATCCCATTCTAATAAATAAATTACACTAACAGAGATTAGGGGATGTGTAGGATATGATTTAACATACATGAAATTACTAATAACAAAATTTAATCAGAAGGGAAGAACAGTGTATCACTGATACACTAATGTATCAGTCGAAATGAATACCCAAACCACATTCGATTTTTCCCAATTTATTTATAAAAATTCATGAAAAATATAAGGTAGATAATAGTTAGGGTATATCAGTAGGTGATACTCAAACAAAATGGTGTCCTAAAATAGGGCACACGAGTGTCCAGAACAATACACACGCACGCACGAGCCTGCACGAGCTCGCGTTACCAGTGCACGTGTCCGCACGCACCCGACACGCATTCTTAGGACACGAAACCTCGGGGATGACACGACAGTCACTGTCCCTTGCTTCACTTCCAACCACACGTGTCCACGTGCTCTGTGCACTGAGCACGAGCACGCTGGTAGCAGGGGAAGGCTACCCGCGCGCGCGCGTGGTGCACCCCGCGTGTGCACGTGTCCAAATCGACACGACACGACACAAAAAATACCTCAGTCCACCAAAAATGTGTCAGCGACACTAAAACACAATTTCCTATTCAAATACAAATCGAAATCTCGATCGAAATGCCCTTTGTGGCATTTCGTCGATCACCTGTGCACCATAATGATACGTGTCCGATACGGACACGTACAGGACACGAATTTGGGCAAACCCTATTCCTACAGAACCAGGACACCTAAGGCTAGGTATTTATGCAAAGAAATCCTAAATTTAATGGTGGAATATAAATATACCTATGTGTGTTCTTCAACACAAAAGCTTCTTCGAAAGGGATCTCCAAAAGTCACCCAACTTCTCCAAATTGATTCAAATCTGAGATGTGACTCCACAAACAGTAGTAGAACAGTAATTAGAGTGCTGTGGAAGAAATTCCAATGAAAATAGACCTCTATTGATTAAACTATGGAGAAAAGAAGTGTAGGCTCACTTTGTTCTTAGGGAAAATGATGAACTAATGGAAAGAGGCACAAACTTCTAAAGAGATATTATATAGGCAAGGGGGGTCTATGGCCGGCCACTAGGCTAGGTTTAGGGTATTTGGGATGCATCCTAGGGCTTACAATGCATCCTGACTAATGAGTGGCCTAGATTCTAGCGCTCTTTCCTAGTCCATTTGTAAATCACTCTATTTAACTAAACTTGACTTAAACCTATGTAATCAATACTAACTAAAACTCAAAGTGGCTAACTAATCTAGTTATGACTAATCTAGGTTAGGTCCAATCTAGGTTAGGCTAACCAAATCACATGGCAATAAATAAACTAGTATTTAAATCACACCATTCAAATAAATCATTTTAAATTTCTAATAAAATATATTAAACTAAATTAATCCTAAAAATGGCAAATTACCAAATAAGTATCCCCATAACATGGTTAGGCTCTAGGTCAACCAGTCTCCAAGGTTACACTATCAAAACACTAAAATCATAAGTCATGATTTAAAATAGTTTTAAATGATAAAAAATTACCAAAAATCATATCATGTTTTAAATATCATTATTAAAAGACTAAAATTACAAAATTTCAAAATTACCCTCATTTGGAAAACTAGGTGTTACACTATTCATTCCTGCAGCACTATTCATTGTCCTTGTCAAATTCAGGACAGATGAACTAGAAAATGTCCAAATCTTATTTTGGCCATAACTTCCTCAAAACAAGTCAAAATCTAACTCTTTAAAGGTCCATTTTGGGTAAAATTGAATTCTCTACAACATTGAACAATAAAAACTTAAAAATAATGAAGTTTGGTAGATCAAAACCCAATAAAACTGAAAAGACTATAAACTTAGATCTACAAAAATCTATCCATCAAACCCAAAAATATCAAGTTCTAAAGAGACTTAAAATCAAGTAAGGAAGAGAATGGAACAATAAAACTTGAGATCCATCATGAAGCAAGTTGTACTTGCCTAGGGCTTGGTAGGTGGGAGGAGTAAATGAAGAAGATAAAGAAGTAAATAAAGAAGTGAATGAGGAGAGAGAGAGAGAGAGAAGGAGTTGGGTTATATATCAACCCTCTCAATCTCAAGCCAAGCCAAACCAAGTCAAATTGAACCAAACCAATCAAATAAACCAAGTCAAAATTAAACCAAGACTAGGCTAAGCAAAATAAGTCTAACTACGGTCCACCTGATAAATGCCAGAAATCTCATATACGCATACAAAAATACGTATAACGGGAAACGAGAGTGACACATTCTCAAGGGTGTGCGACATGTACCGAGTTTGTGCTACAACTTGGTTTCGGTAGGGAGGCTGACAGATGATGGTTGTCGCAGTCTGTTTGGGGACAAAGATTGGATGCTTGCGAAGGGTTCCCAACAACTGGCTTGGGGAGATTTGTGTTGTGGCATGTACAGACTCAAGCCGCTGAGCTGTACATGTAGGCTATAGACACCGGATAGAGGCTCGAGGGGTGCTCAATAGGAGGTGGATCATTCGAGAACTTGCTAAGGAGGGGCTTCTAGGTGCTTTGAGGGATACGGAGGATATGGTTCGTCGATACAAAGCGACGGATGGTGGTGAGTTAAAGATTGAGGGTCAGTCTGTTGGTCCCATGACAGCTGGTCGATCTCCAGGCGGGGGTTGCTCTACGGATCCGATTTTGGCGACAGATGGTTTGCCAAAGCTTCACGGAGCGACATCGGTTTCAGCAGTTCGAAGCCATGAATGAGATCAAGGTTTACAGCAAACTCAATCTGAGGCGGGAGCATCATCATTCACACAGTTCAGGGGGAGCTGTGGGTCATCGATGGCGTGCACAGTGCATAATATTCTGTTCGAGGACGCATGTGTATGGGGGAGCTCCAAGTTCAGACAAGAAGGTAGACAGGTTCAGGAGTTCGAATCACAAGAGGACCGCACCGTCCACTTGGTTGGGCCAGCCAAGGATGAAGAAGCTCGTCGAAATGTTAACACTTTTCGGTGGAAGACAGAAGTCGGGGACAGGCAGGCGAGACTTGAGGTGAGGCTGATCGTCAGGGATTCGATCTTGATCGTGTTATTAATATTGGCAGGATCCCAGTGGTGCAAGAGGTGCTACACATGGCAGCTAGCGTTGACGTGACGGTCGAGGAGCTGGAGACGAAGGAAGATGCAAAGCAGCTCAGGGGATCGAAGATCAGTGGCATGGGGGAACAGGAACTCTGTCGCATGACGATAGACATGGAGTCCAGTTGAGGAGCCATGGGGTCAACATCCTCTCATCAGACTGGAGGAGAAGATTGTTGGAGTCTAGTCTGGATTTGGTAATAGCATATCTATGGAGTCCAAATCTGATTAAATATTTAATTTAATTTGATTTGGATGTCTATAATTATTGCTGAGCTATTTTAGATATAATATGATTTTTATTTGAGAGTTTCATATTTAAGAGATCTTATTATAATCTAAAATATGATCTTATTATACCATCTTCGGGGCAAACCTATTCAGTCTGCAGAACTCTGCTGCATAAGAATCCACTGTCTTGCCGGCCTGCTTGACGTTGATAAATTTCTGCTATAGCTCGAACTGTGCCACAACTCCATAGTACTTCGTCTTGAACCTTGCAGTAAAATCATCCCAAGCTATGGGATGTCTGATGCCCACTTCTTCTAATTCCCACCAATCACGTATGAGGTCCTGAAGTAACAGCTTCACTTAATCCACACGTTCTTCCGTCAGTACCTTAGCCGCTGTTAGAATAGCCTCGATGTCCTTAAGCCATGCATCTGCTGAAATGGCATCTTTCGTGCCCTCGAAACGATGGGGGTTGTACTTGCAGAACCTGGTTTACGCCCCTGAGTCAATCCTAACTTCCCTTTCCAAAGCCGTTTGCAATCCTTGGTTGAACAATACATTCTGCTCTTGCAGCTGAGTGTGCATTTGTTGTTGGGCCAACATCTGATGTTGCTGAGTAGTCATCATCCCTCTTATGATTTCCAGAAGGGCTGGTGTGTCTACTGCCATAAGGGTAGGCGGAACTGTTGGTGGTATTGGAACCTCTGGATACTGCGGTCCAGCTGTTGGTTCCACTATCACCTCTTTTTGGATGTTCTCATGAGGTAGTACTGGCCTTTGTTGCTGACCAACATGGTCATGTTGTTCGTGTTGCCCTTGTTGTTGCTGTCCAGCTCTGACAGATGCGGACGAGGTGTCCCTATAAAAAGGGACAAGAGAACAATCAAACGATCGGACAGGAAAGATCAATAAAGTCAAAGGATACCGAAATATCAAGTTAGGGTCGAGAGTAACGAATCATGAGATCAAGGGGAAACATGTGTGGTTGAGACATCCTATAAATTAAAACACCCTAAAGTCTGAAATCAGACCTGCATGGGCCACCACTTAAACCTTGTCACGCCCCAGAACCAGAATACCGGAGAGCGGGAGAGTGACTCAGCCAGCTACTTATTACGGGTAGATGAATACTGTATAATACGATCAATATTGTCTAAAAGATGAGGGGGTGCATACTACATGAAAGTCTCACTAGGGTTACTCGACATCTATTGTCCCAATCGTTCAATGAAAATCAGTAAGTAGAGAACATGTAAGAATGAGCAGTACGGCGTCCCAAACGTACAGTCAAAATGTTCTTGAGATCTGACTTTACAAAATATAGCCAGATAATATAGCAAGGTATACACAATCGTTATCAGCTGCAGTCTGACTTAGTTATAATTATGTAAAAGTAATTGCAAGACTATCCGACAAACATGTCGGTGCCAAGCGGCAAAATGTAAAGTAAGTAGCAAAATGAGCAAGGAAGCAAGGAACCCACTCGTGTCCTCCTGCGATCATCCCTCTAATATTGACCATCTTGGAGGTAGAAGTAAGCTGAGTCCTCGGGAACTGGCTCTAAATCTGGCCATGCAAAACCAGAGAGGTTAGACCTCTAATAGTAAGTACCACAAGGAAGCACGATATGAGAAATAAAACCAGTGGTAAGATTTAAGAATATGATAAATAAGTCTTCGCTTGTTACTGGGATTCACACAACATCACGACACTTCAAACCAACTTCCCAACCAAACAAGGACAGAAGTTGACCCGTCATGTCCTGACATTCTGATCATCTCAGTAGTTAACAGAGTAGGTACAGTACACAAACAAATCAATTTAAACGACAATACAACTACTACGGCTTGCTAACTGTAAGTTCCAAGTTGCCCTGGAAATATACAATAAGGGATTTCTCAGTTCTTACAATGTACAAGTAAGGCTAGTCTACCCAATAATCAATTGCGCCAATCATGAATTAGACGTGTCCCAGCGGGATGCCCATCAACAATATATAGATAAATATAAACAGATACCACTCCCTGCCCGTGTGGTAGATTTGCGGTATCTGTGGTAACCAGCCGGCATATCGGGGCACTAATTGTCCCGAGATGGCTGTCATATAAGAACTTGGAAATCCATTCTCTCCATGCAATCATTATTTTATTTAACTTAGTAGTCCCTATATTAATTAAAATCTCATGTCGTGGATCATGGTCATTCAGAATGAGTACTTTCGTACAGAGTACGATATGCATGACTCTACAACGATGTCCGTGCGGTTATGTTGTAGGTCTTACATAGCGTAATGCAACAATCAAACCTAGCCACAGAATAATTATGTCTTGATTGTAAGGTACACATGCTGCTTTTATAGAAATAAGTTGAAGTCTGCATGTATCCATATGCCAGTGTTCGGGATCGGCTAGTCGATTGCAATGGTTCATGGTTAATATGAACGTGTCGCATTCAATTTTAATAAGACGACTAGCCAGTCTCTTAGTTCCAACTAGGAACGCAAAATCAATCATTAGTCGAGGTAACAATCAATGTCAATTCGTGACAAAGCATGAGAGTCAAACTAGTATTTAGTATGGTCGAGTCTATAATTCTCAGGGTTAAGTTTCAGTCATTCTGGGTATCCATAAACCAATCGAGACACAGTGCACATTCCACACAACAATATGTATTAAAAATATTAACATATCATGATTATATCGAGTTCATGTCAAAAGGCATAAGGATATAATAAGGGGTGCCATGCGCCCAAGGAGTACGCCAAAGGAAGTACGCGTAAAAAATGGGATTACGCGTAAAGGAATAACATTACGCGTAAAGAAATATGCGTAAAGAAAGTAATGTTACCCGTGAACTTGTACGTGTAAAGAAATAGTATTACGCGTGAACTTGTACGCGTAAAGGAATAGTATTACGTGTGAATTTGTACGCGTAAAGAAAATCATGTTACGCGTAAATTTGTACGCATAAAGGAAGTACCGTTCGCGTAAAGGAATACGCGTAAAGGAAGAACATTACGCGTGAAGGAACACGCGTAAAGAAATACGCGTAAAGAAAGAACATTACGCGTGAAGGAACACGCGTAAAGAAATACGCGTAAAAGAAGAACATTACGCATGAAGGAACACGCATAAAGAAATAGCGTTACGCGTAAAGGAATAGTATTACGCGTAAAGAAAATACGCCAAGCTACACGGGCACGTATAACCGTGGGCGTAGAGAACCTCCAGAACTCTAAATTTCTATGAAACCTGCAATCTAAACCAAAAATGGAACTTCCAGAGATCAAAATGGGGTATTACACAAATCTCAACAACCGAGAACGATCAAAACTTGAAATTTTGGAAGTTTGATAGATCAAAACCACTAAAATCCGAAAATGGCCAATTTATAGAATTACAAAAATAAAACTTTCAATTGTAAAAATGTCAAGTTCTGTAATTCCCTAGATTTTAAAATAATATTTTTATAATTTTTAAATAGTGTTTACATCCTTAAAATTAATTATTAAATTATTAGGAATTTTTTAGAATTTTTAAATGATTTTTTAATAATTTTTAAATCAAAATATATCATTTTGTAATTATTTGAATTGTTTTAATATCATTTTGTAATAGTTTTAATTGTTTTAAGCATTGTTTGCAAAATCTGATTTGTCTGTGCAAATAAAATTTACACAGAGCAAGGCGGTGGGTGTTGTTTGTAATTACCTAATCCTTGGGGGGTTTTCTGCAAAACCCTAACCCGACGACCGTCGCGCTGTCGTCGTCTCCGACTAACCCCGGCCAAAACCCTAACCCTAATCCTAATCTAAAACCCTAATTCGGCCGACCTACTCCCCTATAAAAGCCCCGACCCCTAACCCTAACCCTAGACTCCATTACGACCGGCCCCCACCACAGCGCCGCCCTCGCTTCGTCTTCCCCGACCACGTCGGAACCCTAGATCTAGGTTTTCCGTCGCCCAGAGCCACTTCCCGACGAACCACCACCGCCAACCGACGCATCTCGACGAGCTGACCCCCGTCCTATTTTTCTTCGACCACCACGACGACTCCTCTGTCGTGCAACGCCCTCGAACGCCACCGCCTCTCGGACACGTACGTGTCTTCTAGTCTCTCGTGCCACGTTGTGTCTCGTCTTCACCTATGTGACTCGTCGAGTCTCGACGAGTCTCGTGGTAAGTTTGGACACGGCTAGTTCGAGTCGTACGTGTCGTGCATGACCCGGACACAGGACTCGGCCGTTCTTCGTGTCCTTAACTGTCAGGATACGAAGTGTATGTTATTGGGTTTAGTTTTGGGCTATCGGGTTTAAAATCTATTAACCTAAAACCCAAAATAAAATTAACCCTAACCCGACCCCTATCACATAACCCGAGCTGACCCCCGGGCCAGCCCCAGCATGATTAAACCCCCTGCCCCCGTGGCCGAGTTCAAGCCCCCTTTCCTTTCTTTTTTGTTTTGTTTTGTTTTTATTTTATTTTATTTTATTATATATATGTATATATGTATATATGTATTTATATATATATGTATATATGTATATGTTTTTTTATATATACTGATGTATATATATATACTGTATTTGTATATATATATATATATATATATATATATATATATATATTTTATATTTAGTATTTTATATATATATATATATATATATATATATATATATATGTATATATTCATTATATATGTATACATAAATAACTATGTATTTATGTATATATATAAATATAATTGTTGTATATGTATAGGTACTTCAAATTCAACTTTGTATAAAATATTATTGTGTATAAATTCACAAGTTATTTTATTAGGTAATTTTATGACTTGTATATTTTACTACTTTAAAATATATTATTTATATTTAAGTTATTGTATTTTATTACTCATGGCCAATTGATGTCCAAATCTAGCATGGATTTTTGGGCCCAATTATGTCTAATACATTCAGAGTCTGTACAAGTCATATTGGACTTGATTCATGGCTTTGGATCCCGTATCTGGACTTCGATTCAATTTCGAATACGTGGACAAAATAGTAAATAATTAATTAATTATTTTCCAGAAATTGTTACTTGCTGTTTTTAATTTTTATATATATTTTAAATACTGTAAAAATCTACAAAAAATTATATTTAAATACTATATTAATTTCGATAATTTAATATTATTTTTTTGGCATTTAATATGTACTTTTGGTATTTTATAAAAATAGGAAAACAAAACTCATTTTCAGGATACATATGTTTGCTGATTTTTAATAAATATCTATGAGGGTTTATAAATTCCAAAAAAATTAGTTAATTTTTATAATTAACAAGGATTATTTTGGTACTTTATTTTATGTAAAATTGAGCCTTTGCCTATCTCAAAAATTATTAGAATATAGTGTACAGTCTGATTTATTTATTGAATAGTTACGACTTGTAATGTTTTGTGTTGAATTGAGTTATAGTCGTATTGGACCTCACCCTACACTAGTGTAAAGGCCCTAGAAAGTTAGTTTGGATATTGTGTCACCCCACATTGGTCTCCTATGCTAAAGTCACCATTTGGCTAGGTGTCCAGTCAGAAAGTCGTGTCACACAACTAGTGTCTTAGTGTTTAACTTAGTACAAAACTAAGTTTATGTATTATTTCTACAATGATGAGTCACCTGGCATCTATAGCATTTCTATCACTACCTTGCTTTGCTAAAGACAAGTACCTCTACAAACTTTACATACTGCTATAACAATAAACTGTGATCCAACCATGTTAAATACTGATCCTTGGGGTAGCAAGTTAAATCTTCACATGTTGTATTACTTTCAGTCTCTACCATACTTAGGACAGTTTTTATATCTCTCACATATTTAAACAACGGGTTAAGGAAAAATTGTTAGTAGTGTACTTGATCATGTCCCCCTTCTCCGTATGTATTTACCGAGCACTGTTACATTCTATATGTAACTTTGTCGTATGTCTGATCCCGCGTTTGTGTATGGACATACACCGATGCCGTTAAGGGTACGTATGTACATTTCAGAAAATTGATATGTACCACTGTACATCCTGATTACCTATTGACTGATCACTCACCTACTACAGTTTTAAACTTTAAAACAAATATTTATTGCCATGATGAAATGTATCTAAAACTGGATAAAATAAGATATGTCATTTTATCTCTTTCCATTACATGATCGGTATTATATGTTTGTTAGAATCAGTACTTGCTCCCATCCTGACAGGATAAATGTTGTAGGTATACTTACTGAGGAGGAGTTGCTTTGTGATTCCTATTATAGAGTTGCTACCGAGGACCAGGCTTTATCTTACGAGGATGTTCCTGCAGGGAAACTCATATAGTTGCGTAGTTGCTCGGGGTTTCCGAGAGTAGTCATATTGTTAGACTATGTATTTTATGACTGGACCTGTATCCAGCTTTACATTTTGGCCTTGTACTTAGAACATATTTGTATACGAGACGACTTTTGTGTTTGGAACATTTCTGACTCCTTATTACATATAGAACTGTTAGCACACTTTAGCCTTATCTTTTTATTCTTTAGAACAGCTTACTATGCTTTATCTCAAGCGTAGGCTGGACATGACTCGGCCCGGCCCAACAATTTGGGTAGTGGATCGTGACATATTTTTAGTGGTGGCCCATGCAGGTCCTGACTAAATTGTTTGGTTACGTTATTGTACCAAGCATGCCTGCAATTAGAAACTTAAGGTAACTAGACAACATTAAGAATGATGCTTAGAACACCTAAAGGATTATTAGGATTGCAACATAGAAAACGTATCACATCATATGCTCAATTAGATTTTTATGTTTATGATTGTTTACTTAAAAGAGTCCTTATAAGTCCTTTTTATTTATTTAGATGGTGCTCACCCGCTCATCCCAATATGCTACACCTGAAAATGGAACACTTCCTACCCAGTCGGTTGACCAGTTGACCGATGTACCTCCACCTATCGTACTCCCCCACTCCATAAATCTACCAACCAGATACCTCCACCACCTTCCATATCACAGACCCAGCAGGACCCGATACTCCCACCACCACCTATTACTATACCTGCCCAGGCTTTCGTCACTCTCGACAGGAACCAACTGTTCACTCTGATCCAGGGGTTCCTAACGACCCATCAGGAGCAGACCACCCTACTCCGTTAGAGCATGGAGCGTTCTGAGGAGCGTACCGTAGTCCTACCACCTGTAGAGCCACGGCAGAGAGCAGGGACAATCAAGGACTTCATGGGTCTGAACCCCAAGGAGTTCTTAGGGACTGAGGGCATCGTAGTAGCAGATGACTGGCTAGACTCGGTAGAGAGGAAGCTCCTTGGAGCTAGGTTGTCGAGTGACCTCCAGGTCGAGACAGCAGGATTTCTGCTGATAGACTTGGCAGGAGTTTGGTTCCGGAATGAGCCGCTATTCGCGAAAGGGAAGGCCACTTAGGATCAGTTCAAAACCCAGTTCAAGAAGAAATTTTTCTCGACCACCGCTAGGGTAGCCATGGGGCTACGATTCCAGAACATCCAGCAGGGCAACCGTTCTGTTGACGAATATGCAGCGGAGTTTAGTCGCCTGAGCCGTTTTGCTCCTAGTCTAGTTGTAGACCCAGAGGATATGACGCGTAGGTTTTGCCATGGTCTAGTTCCAGACATTGGCATTCTTATAGTGGCAAACGGTACGACTGACTACTACCAGAGCCTAGAGTTGGCCCATACCATAGAGCAGCGTCTTCTGTCTTGTAAGATGCCGACTTTTGTATACCTCGAGGGACCGTCCAACCGTCAGGCTTTCCAGCCGAGAGCACCGATGCCGTACCAGCAGACATACCGTCCTCCCACACCTCATCACCCAACCCCACCAGCTAGAGCCCCGGGACCCCGGCAGCAGAAGGGAGCTTTGTGTGCATTCTGTAGGAGGCCAGGCCATGACGCTATCGTCTATAGAAAGAGATTAGGGCAGTGCTTAGCTTGTGGGTCTACCACCCATCAGCTTTGGGACTGCCTAGTAGCCAGGGTACCAGGTGCCGGACCACCGTCTAGAGGACCACCGCTTCCGACTCAGCAGCAGAGGTTTGGACAACATCTGCAGCAGCAGAAGGGGTCCAGGGAAAGGTTTATAGTCTGGCTCTTGAGGAGAATCGGAGCAGGTTTCGGAACCAGATTATTTGGCTGACATCATCACAGGTCATATTTATTTGCATACTTTTCTAGCTCTATGCTTGTTTGATTCTGGTGCATCACATAGCTTCCTGTCATTAGAGTTTTTGCATAAACACCACTTAGTAGCTACACCTACCGAGAAGATGAGTAGAGTAATGACGGGAGGCGGACTAGTGCCCATTAGAGCTATCTATAGATGCTCTATTACTATAGCTGGGAGAGAGTTTAGGGGACGATTCTTTGTGATGCCACTCCCCGGGTATGATATCATATTAGGGATGGACTGGCTTAGCTATGCCCATGCAGCTATAGACTGTCATGAGGGTAGTATTCTGTTCAGTCTCCCAGTCACGGCACCGTTCAGTGTCAGGAGGACAGGGCCGAAGATCAGCCTAGAGCCGAACTGTTGTGCGACAGTTGGGGAGTTAGCACCGCCACACCCTATCATTAGGGAGTTTATGGATGTATTCCCAGAGGATCTTCCAGGACTTCTGCCTGACAAAGATGTGGAGTTCACTATAGATTTAGTACTGGGTTCATCACCAGTATCCCGGGCTTGCTATAGAGTGAACCCCAAGGAGGCCGTAGAGATGAAGGAGCAGATTGATGACCTGTTGATAAATGGTTTTATTCGATCTAGTGCTTCTCCATAGGGAGCGCTAGTACTTTTTGTGCTGAAGAAGGATGGTACAGTCCGGTTGTGTATTGACTACCGGGCATTGAATACCATCACCATTAAGAACAAATATCCTCTGCCCAGGATAGATGATTTGTTCGACCAGTTGAGTGGGGCGAAGGTATTTTCCAGGATAGATTTGAGATCCGATTACCACCAGGTGAAAGTCAGTGCTGCAGACATCCAGAAAATGACATTCAACACAAAGTACGGGCAGTACGAGTTTTTGGTGATGCCATTTGGTCTCACAAATACGCCAGCTGTCTTTATAAACTTGATGAATAAGACATTTCACCAGTATCTGGATAAGTTTGTCGTAGTATTTATCGACGACATCCTGATATACTCGAAGACACCGGAGGAGCACGCAGAGCACTGGCGGACAGTTTTAGGGGCAGGAGAGGTTGTATGCCAAATTGTCGAAGTATGAGTTCTTTTTGGACCGAGTGGAGTTTCTCGGCCATATAGTTACTGGAGAGGGAATCTCGGTGGATCCCAGGAAGATTGCTGTCGTTGAGACATGGAAGGCTCCGATGTCAGTTTCAGAGATCAGGAGCTTTCTGGGTTTAGCCGGCTATTATAGGAAGTTCGTCCAGGACTTTGCTAGGATAGCTGAACCCATGACAAAACTGACGTGGAAGGACACAGAGTACATCTGGTCAGAGGACTGCCAGGCAGCATTTGAGGAGCTGAAGAGGAGGCTGACGACCGCTCCAGTTCTGACATTACCTTCAGGGTCTGGAGGTTTCACCATATACAGAGATGCTTCGGGAAAGAGGCTAGGATGTGTCCTACAGCAGCATGAAAAAGTGATTGCTTATGCATCTAGACAATTACGGACTCATGAGCGGAACTATCCTACCCACGACCTAGAGTTAGCTGCGGTGATCTTTGCACTCAAGTTGTGGAAACACTACTTATACGGAGAGCGTGTGGAAATCTTTAATGACCACAAGAGCTTGAAGTATGTGTTCACGCAGAAAGAGCTGAACATGAGGCAAAGATGATGGTTGGAGTTGATGCCATGATCCGCTACCCAAATTGTTGGGCCAGGCCGAGTCATGTCCAGCCTACGCTTGAGATAAAGCATAGTAAGTTGTTCTAAAGATACCAAGATAAGACTAAAATGTGCAAACAGTTCTATAAGTAATAAAGAGCCAGAAAAGTTCCAAACACAAAAGTCATCTCGTATAATAGTAAGTTCCAAGTACAAGTCCAAAATGTAAAGCTGGATACAGGTCCAGACACAAAATACATAGTCTAACAATATGACTACTCTCGGAACCCCGAACAACTACGCAAACTAGACGAGTTTCTCCGCAGGTACATCCTCGTAAGATAAATCCTGGTCCTCGGCAGCAACTCCATAATAGGAATCGCAAAGCAACTCCTCCTCAGAAAGTATACCTACAACGTTATCCTGTCAGGACGGAACAAGTACTGATTCTAACAAACTAAATATACGAAACAAGAAATGAACATGAGTGTAATAAACTGGAATCATGGCATATCATAGTTTAATTGGTTCTTTTTAGAAATGGCAACATATATTTGTTTAAAAGTTTAAAACCGTAGCATGTACGTGATCGGTCAATAGGTGAATAGGATGTACAGCAGTACATATCAAGTTTTTCTGGAATGCACATACGTGCACTAACGGCATCGGTGTATATCTATACACAAACGCTGGATCAGAACATACGACAAAGTTACATATAGAATGTTACCGTGCGCGGTAAATACATACGGAGAAGGGGGCATGATCACGTACTCTACTATCAGTTTCCCCTTAACCCGTTGTTAAACATGTGAGAGATATAAAAACTATCCTAAGCATGGTAGAGACTGAAAGTAATACATCATGTGAAGTTTTAACTTGCTACCCCAAGGATCAGCATTTAACATGGTTGGAAATCCCAGTTTATTGTTGTAACAGTATGTAAAGTTTGTAGAGGTACTTGCCTTTAGCAAAGTAAGATAGCGATAGAAATGCTATAGATGCCTGATGACTCGTCACGGTAGAAATAATACATAAACTTAGTTTTCACACTAAGTTGAACACTAAGACACTAGTTGTGCAACACGACTTTCTGACTGGACACCTAGCCAAATGATGAATTTAGCATAGAAGACCAATGTAGGGTGACACAATACCCAAACTAACTTTCTAGGGACTTTATACTAGTGCGGGGTGAGGTCCAATACGACTATAACTCAAAACAACACTAAACATTGTAAGTCGTAATTATTCAATAAATAAATCAAACTGTACACTATGTTCCAACAATTTTTGAGACAGACAAAAAGCTCAATTTTATATAAAATAAAGTACCAAAATGATCCTTGTTAATTATAGAAATTTATACTAATTTTTCTGGAATTTATAAACCCTCGTAGATATTTATTAAAAATCAGAAAACATATATATCTTGAAAATGAGTTCTATTTTTCTATTTTTATAAAATACCAAAAGTACTTATTAAATGCTGGAAAGATTATATTAAATTAGCTAAATTAACATAGTATTTAAATATAATTTTTTCCAGATTTTTACAGTAATTAAAATATATATAGAAATTCAAAAACAACAAGCAACAGTTTCTGGAAAATAATTAATTAATTATTTACTATTTTGTCCACGTATTCAGAATTGAACCGAAGTCCAGATACGGGACCCAAAGCCATGAATCAAGTCCAATATGACTTGTACAGACTCTGAATGTATTAGACATAATTAGACCCAAAAACCCATGCTAGGTTTGGACATCAATTGGCCGTAATTTATAAAATACAGGAATTTAAATATAAATAATATATTTTAAAGTGGTAAAATATACAAGTCACAAGATTATATAATAAAATAACTTATGAAATTTTACATAATAATAATATTTAGCACTAAAATTGTATTTGAAAATATATACATATTTATACAACAAATATTATTATATATATACATAAATATATAGATATTTACATACATATATAATGGATATATATATATATATATATATATATATATATATATATATAATAAAAGAATAAAAACAAAACAAAAAAAAGAAGGGAAAGGGGGGCTCGAACTCGGCCAGGGGCAGGGGGGTTTTAACGCGCTCGGGCTGGCCAGGGGGTCAGCCCGAGTCAGTTGTGTAGGGTTAGGGTTTGGGTTATTTTTATTATGGTTTTTAAGTTAATGGGTTTTTAAACCCGATAGCCCAAACTAAACCCGATAACGTAACTTCGTGTCCTGACAGTTAAGGACACGAAGAACGTTCGAGTCTTGTGTCCGGGTCGTGCACAACACGCACGACTCGAACTGGCCGTGTCCAGACTCACCACTGGGTTCCTCGTGTCCCGGCGAGTCCAGTGATGGGAACACGAGACACAACGAGACACGGAAGACGAGAAGAAACGTACGTGTCCGTCGAAGGGTAGCTGTCGGGGGTGCTATACGGCGGAGGAACCGACGTGGTCGGCGGCGAAGGGTGGCGTTGGGTTCGTCTCGACGAGGCGCGTCGATTGGTGGTGGTTGGAGGCGTCGACGTTGGCTGTAGGCGTCGGACTGGGCGATGGCAATCTCCGGCGAGGCTGGTCGGGGAAGACGAAGTGAGGACGGTGGCTAGGGCGGCTGTGGTGGTCGTAGGGAGTCTAGGGTTAGGGTTTGGGGGTCGGGGTAGTTTTATAGGGTCGAAAGGCGGTAGAAAAGTTAGATTTTGGTCAAAAAAATTAGGGATTAGGGTTAGGGTTTAGGCCGGAGTTAGCCGGAGACGACGACAGCGCGACGGTCGTCGGGTTAGGGTTAGGATTAGTTTTTTGCAGAAACCCCCCCCAGATCAGTATATTACACAAAAGCCCACCGCCTTAGTTTATGCAAATATCTAATTTGCATATACACCCCCGCTGTGGTTCTGTACAAAATTTAATTTGTACAGACAATTCGAATATTGCAAAGACTATTAAAATAATTAAAATAATTAAAATACTTGCATAATGATATTAAAACAATTCAAATAATTACAAAATGATATATTTTGATTTAGAAATCATTTAAGAATCATTTAAAAATTCTAGAAAAATTCCTAATAATTATAATAATTTATTTTAAGGAAATAAACACTATTTAAAATATAAAAATAATATTTAAAAACTAGCGGCTTACAGTTGATGAAAGACTTCGATATCGATTTACAGTATCACCCCGGGAAGACAAATGTGGTGGCGGATGCACTGAGCAGACATCCGATGGCATGGTATCTGATGATAGATCGATATTTGTGAGAAGATCTGGAGAAGCTCGGTATCGAGATAGTTCGGCCAGGATCAGTGATACAGATGATGGCGCTTGACATTCAGTCAGGTTTGATGGAGCAGATCAAGGAGGCACAGTCTATAGATGAAAGCCTTGGCCGACTTCGAGCCCAGGCTTTAGCTGGATTGCTGGATGACTTTGCCATAGCAGAGGATAGATCCTTGAGGCATGGCAGCCGGTTATGTGTGTCGAAGGGAGAGCTGATAGAGGCAGCCTTGCAGGAGGTACACCGATCGCGATATTCTATTCACCCTGGTGCCAACAAGATGTACCGTGACTTGCAGGAACATCTTTGCTGGCACGAAATGAAGAGAGATGTATCACGTTTCATTTCGAGATGCCTAGTTTGCCAGCAGGTCAAGGCAGAGCGTCAGAGGCCAGCTGGTCTATTACAGCCGTTACCCATTCCCAAGTGGAAGTGGGAACACATTACGATGAACTTCGTTTCAGGGCTTCCTCGCTCCCAAGGAGGGAAGGATGCCATTTGGGTCATCATTGACAGGCTGACGAAGTGTGCGCACTTTATACCCTTCAAGGTGGGACTCTCCACCGAGAAGTTTGTAGCGCTATACATGCAGCAGATAGTTCGCTTACACGGAGTACCAGTAAGCATTGTGTCGGACCGAGATAGCAGATTCACATCCCACTACTGGAAGAGCTTGCAGGAAGAGTTGGACAGTCGGCTCAAGTTCAGTACAGCGTACCACCCGCAGACAGATGGGCAGTCCGAGAGAACGATACAGACGCTAGAGGACATGCTGAGGACCTGTGCTGGACTTTGGCGGATCATGGGAGAGCCATCTGCACTTGGTAGAGTTTTCATACAACAACAGCTACCAAGCCAGCATCAATATGTCTTCTTTCGAGGCACTATATGGACGACGATGCCGTACACCGCTCTTTTGGGACAATATTGGGGATTGTCACCCCCAATTTTCAAATTAGGGGTATTTTCATCATTTTTCAAGTTTTATAAATTTTAGGAATTTTATTTGATTTTATATGATTTTTAGGAATTTATTTGAGTCGGTTTGAATTTTATCCATTTTGGACTTAAGTTGGAGACCCGGGTAACCTGAACACTAGTGGGTCCCACATACTAGCTGGGCTTGGCCCACATACCATCCTAATTAGGCTAGAAACTATAAACCCTATTTCTATGGCTTAATTAGTCATTTTAGAGGCTTAATTAGTATTTAGAATTAAACTGAAACGAACCGAACCAAACCCGAACCAACCCAACCTAAGTCTAATGGGTTTGGAGGGTTATTGGATCTCACCCAAACCCAATAACCCCCCCCCCCCACCATGGCCGGCCACATGTAGGAGCACCCCTCTTCTGTGAAACCCATAGTTTTTAGTTTGCATATTATTTTTTCTTTTTTTTAATTTTTAGTTGTTAAATAAAATTTTACAAGAACATTGTTAAATGTTGATTAAGAATAATTAGTTAATATTGATATTATTTTATTTAGTGTAAAATTATTCTTTAAAATAATTTAAACTTGGACTTTTGATTGTCAGGCCAGACACCGAACCCATTTTAAACCTAAAAACATTTTTTTTTTAATTTAGAGTTACAAATTATTAGTTGCAATTTTCTAAATGATATTACAATCTGTTAATCCAAATTTTCTTTAATCATGATTTAAAGCCCAACTATATTTTTCTTAAAAACAAATTGGTTAAAGCATATATTACTTATAGCCCACAAACTTATTTCTTATTATTTAAGCCATTTGTTTTTAATTCAATTACTAAGTCTAATAGGCCCAAAAACCCATTAATAGATTTTTATTTAGGCCATGAGTTGCTGTAACATTCATTGAGTTCCCATTCATTGAATGAATGAGTATCATTCATTTTTGTGGGTTGGAAGCTTGTAGCTTCTATGGTTTTTAACCGAAGTCTTTTCGGTTTTGTCTTCTTCAACCCGTCGACCACATCGGCTTCCCGCCGCCGGCATCATCAAGGCCGAGAGGCTGTTGGCCTTCCTTCCCCTGGTAACCCCCAACTCTCTTATCCTATAAAAACCCCTCTTCCCATTGTTTTCCCCACACCAACTTCTCCTTCTAAACCCATTTCCGGCGAAGTTTCCGGCGAACCCGAGCCCGATCCACCCTGTGGCCGACCCCCACCGGGCCGAGCACTCCCCGGCGAACTCCCTAGCCGGCCGCCCCTTCCCGCTGCCATCCCGGCGCCGCCCGCTGCCGCTGTTTCCGCTGTGGCCGCAGTTCCCGACCGTCCGCCACCGCCCCGACAGCCCCGATCCGCTGCTGGACACGTGCACAGCGTGTCTCGAGTTCCTATTCCGCGTTTTCGGATCCGAGGCTACCCTTAGGATTTCGTTTTGGGGTAAATTCTGGATAGTCCCGTAGTTTTCCCCTTGGGTTTAGTCTGTGATGAATAATTGGTCCATCGATTCCTTCGGGAATTCAGATTTTTTGTTACGTTTCGGTTACGTAACGGTTTCAGATTTTTCGATAGTTTTGCGGAAATTAGTTCTGTGGATTTTGGAATTAGTTATTGGCTTTGGAAATTATTTCTGAGAAATTTTGAATTGGTTTCGGGAATTTCAATTTTGTTTCGGGTTTCCGAATTAATTTCGGGAAATGATTATTAGATGTTTTGTATATAAATTGGGTGTCCCTGGTTTGGGATTATTTTGCAGAAAAATTAGCACACTTTCCCAGTTTTTGGGTTGACCGAAAATAGAGGAAGTGCTGCCGGATTTTTACAAAATCTAAAATATGATTTTAAGTGATTTTTTGGAAATAATATTATTCTAAATATTATTATTGGGCGACGACCTTATCGGTCAATGGGCCCCAGTGAAACGCAAACGTACCGATCCGTCCGGACGTTGAGGCAGAGTAACTGTAAAGTGATGATTGGACCAGTTCTGAGACTCATATATTTTCTACAATTTAAATTAGAATTATTAATTAGTATTTTTTAATTTTGTAGGCAGTTTACAGGACTAATGAATTTTCTCTTATTTTAATTCTAGGGAAATGTAAGGGCATAAGCCCATTAGTTTATCTTTCTGTAAAATTTGTAATAAGTAAGATGTTAGCTTTGAGATTTTCTGGATTGTACAAGCGCGTAAAGTTAGGAATAATCAATATTAATATTGATTATAATTAAGAAATCCACAATATTTCTCATTTAAAAGGAAAATATATTATATATATATAATAATAAAAATACCAAGTTTTCCAATAAATTGATAAATAAAAGTTTTTCCGAAATAAAGTATAAATTGAAATTTCTTAATTGCAACTCATTAGTAAACGCATTTTTTTTGTTAGCTAAAACAAGATTGACTAGGGATCAAATAGGGATTTCAACTAGTATGGTTAACTCTGGTTTTTGAGACAAGTTTCCCGGATGTTGGATTTCGAGGAAGTTCCTGACCGTCAATCCCGAAGTACCGAATTTTTTCCAGTCAAAACAAATTGAGGCAAGTACGGTTGTGGTTAATTGCAGTTTAATTAATATTAGAAATTTTGCATGTTAAATACACAACTGTTACACGTACTCTCTCCTAGAGTAATATACTGAATCATTGCATCGGGATAATGGGGAGTAGCGTAGTTATCTATGATCAAAGCCAAATAGTTAATGAATGTGCGAGCTTACCCCTCTTCACACGGGGTTAGGCCGGACCGTATCAATAGGATACAATTGAATCATCCTAAACCGGTCATAGATACTGCATACTCAAATCACAATTGTTTTATAGTTGGGAAATTATTGTTTCAAAATTATTTAATATTGCAAGTTCTATTCATTATGCAAATTGTTAATTTTCATAATTGTACTTGCTCCTTTCCTGACTAGATCCCCCACACCCAATAGGTTCTATTGATGACTCAGAGCTACTGATTAGTAGTTACTACGACCCGGAGCTGTACCCTGCTGTGCTCCCAGACGAGGTCCATGGAGATGTTGATGACACTTCTGCTTAGTTGGAGTTTAGTTTATCTTTTAAATAAAATAAATGTTATGTTAAAGTTGTGGACAAGCTTTGTAATGGACAAGTTTATATTCGTTTAATTAAATGTTGTGGCAATTATAGTTTCAAATGTTGTTGATTGTACCTGCATATGGAATACAGCTTACTGCCGCCGTCTCAACAACGGTGCAGGCTGGGCATGATCCGAGTCGACCCAAGAAATTGGGATCGGGTCGTGACATGTTTTTAGTGGTGGCCCATGCAGGTCTCTATCAATCAACAACTTAGGAAAACCTAGGAAATATTTAGAACATTAGAACATTAATTTACCACAACATAGGACCGAAACATATTATAATTAAATATTTTTTTTGACTATAGATAGGCTACCTTGCTTATGTTTATATCCTAAACCTTCCAGAGAATGGCCACTGACAATACCAACCCTGCTGGCGATGGGATGTCAACACCTGACCATACCCCACCTCCCCAATCAAGTCCGGATCCTACACCTCGGCAGTTGGCCGACCGTCCCCATAATACAACGACGGATCCATCATCTTCTCGGACAGAGATGCAACCCCCTGTGGTTACGCCCACTCCAGCTGCCCCACCAGTGCCTGTGGACCCCACTGATCTCATAGGTCTGCTAAGAGGAGTGCTAGAAGCCCAGAGAACTCAAGCTGAAGCTCATCGCGAGCAGACGGCCATTATGAGGAAGGCATGGAGAATGCCCATAATGTGGCAATGGCTGCGCTAGAAAGAGGAGAAGCAGCTCAACAGGAACCAAGGCCTGCCAAGGTAAACATAAATTTAAGGATTAATTTATGTAATAATAGGGCCATTTAATTAATGGAAATTATTGCCAAGGTGGGCGATATTGAGAGCTTTAAGAAGCAGAACCCTCGACCCTTCAAGGGAACCGAGGGAATCGTCTATGCTGACGAATGGCTCGACAATATGGAGCGTCTCCTGAGCGTCGCTCGACTTCCAGAAGACCTCAAGGCCGAAGCAGTGGGACTCCAACTGCAGAATGTAGCTAGCACCTGGTATCGGAATGAACCCCGACTCCAGGATAGGCAGGTTGATTGGGACACCTTCAAGAGGTTGTTCCAGAGGAAATTCTTCCCAACTTCAGAGTTGCGGGAGATGGAGCGACAATTCCAGAACTTGAAGCAGGGCAACATGACTGTGGGAGAGTATGCTGCTGAATTCGGCCAGCTCAGCCGATTTGCCAAGAACCTGGTGGCTGACCCTGACGATCGTGCTGAAAGGTTCAGATTTGGACTAAGAGAAGAAATCCGCACCTATGTGATCTCAGGCGGTGCTAAGACTTATGAGAAGATCCTGGAACGAGCACAAGACATAGAGAAGAGCCAACCTGCCCGCTCGAAGAGAGATTATCCTGGAACTAGCAACTTCCAGGGTAATCAGAAGAAGCCCAACAACAACAACAACAACAGGCCCCAGCATCACCAGCAAGCAAGGAATAATGATGTAGCACCCCAGAAGCAGATCCCTGTCTGTAGTTATTGCAAGAGGCCGGGTCATCAGGTGAACATCTGTCGGAAGAGGCTTGGACAATGTCTGATCTGTGGGTCTACCACCCACCAAGTGAAGGACTGCCCCTCAGCGGCCAACAGAGCTGGAGGAAATCAGCAGAAAGGACCTCTGCCCACTCAGCAACAACAATTTGGGCAGCATCAACAGAAGACGGGGCGAGCTTTTGCCCTGACGGCAGAGGAATCAGAACCATCAGGAACCTGTAGCAGATGTCATATCAGGTTCTATCTATGTGCATTCCTACCCTGCCTTAGCTTTATTTGATTCGGGAGCATCTCATAGTTTCATAGCCACCAAATTCATATCTGCACACCATATAGTTACTGGCTTTAGCAAGAAAATCTGTAGAGTTATGACTGGAGGAGGACCCTTACCTATTACTGAGATCTGTGAATGCCCTATCACCATAGCTGGCCATAACTTTATAGCACCTTTGCTTGTCATGCCCTTACCTAACTATGATGTAGTTCTAGGGATGGACTGGTTAAGTAAGCAGCATGCGCTGATAGACTGTCATCGAGGATGTGTAGTCTTCAGTCCACCTGGAGAACCGGAGTTTGAAATCTCTCGAACTCCGGAGGAGATGGAATGTGTTACCTATACCTCTGTCACTGAAGAGTCCAGACCTCCGCACCCTATCATAGCGGAATTTATGGATGTTTTCCCAGATAGTCTTCCCGGGTTACCCCCAGACCGAGACTTGGAGTTCACCATTGACCTAGTCCCCGGTTCTTCCCTATTTCTAAGGGATGCTACAGAGTCAACCCGAAGGAGGCCAAGGAGATGAAAGAACAGATCAACGAACTGAAGGCTCTGGATTCATTCGAGACGGAGCTTCACCCTGGGGAGCGCCTGTCTTGTTTGTTCCCAAGAAGGACGGAACTGTGAGGATGTGCATCGACTACCGGGCGCTGAACAATATCACAATCAAGAACAAGTACCCTTTGCCCCGGATCGATGACCTGTTTGACCAACTCAGTGGAGCCAAGGTATTTTCCAAGATTGATCTCAGATCTGGCTACCATCAGATCAAGGTCAGGAAGGAGGACATTCCCAAGACGGCGTTCAACACCAAGTATGGGCAGTTTGAATTCTTGGTCATGCCGTTTGGACTGACAAATGCTCCTGCGGTGTTCATGAACCTTATGAATAAGGTTTTCCATGAATACTTAGATCAATTTGTTGTTGTTTTATTGATGACATTTTGATCTATTCAAAGACTGAAGAGGAGCATGAGGAGCACCTCAGGAAGGTTCTGGGAACTTTGAGGAAAGAGAAGTTATATGGTAAGCTATCCAAATGTGAATTCTTTCTAGACAAGGTGATTTTCTTGGCCATGTTGTCACAGGAGAAGGAATTTCGGTGGATCCTAAGAAGATAGCTGCTGTGGAGAAGTGGTCTACCCCAAGCTCAGTTGCTGAAATCAGGAGTTTCTTGGGCTTGGCTGGCTACTACCGGAAGTTTGTGAAGGACTTTGCTAGAATTGCCGAGCCGATGACGAAGCTGACTCGGAAGAATGAAGAGTTCGTCTGGACGGAAGATTGCCAGGCTGCATTTGACGAGCTGAAGAAGAGGCTTACCACTGCACCAATCCTTGCGCTACCCGCAGGATCCGGTGGTTTCACAATCTACAGTGATGCTTCTGGAAAAGGACTGGGATGTGTTCTTCAACAGAATGGGAAAGTGATTGCTTACGCATCTAGGCAATTACGGAACCATGAGAAGAATTATCCCACACATGACCTGGAGTTGGCGGCAGTTATCTTTGCTTTGAAGCTATGGAAGCACTATCTGTATGGAGAGAGAGTGGAAATATACACAGATCACAAAAGTCTGAAGTATGTTTTCACTCAGAAAGAGTTGAACATGAGGCAAAGAAGATGGCTGGAACTAATGAAGGACTTTGACATCGACCTGCAATACCACCCGGGTAAGGCTAATGTGGTCGCTGATGCACTTAGTCGATACCCAGTGGCGATGTTCTTGACTCAGGAGCGGCATCTGCTAGAAGACATCGAGAAGCTTGGATTAGAGATCATATTGCCTGGAGATAGAAGGATGGAGCTGGATGCTGATTCAGTACTGATGAAGTTGCAAGTGAGCTCGTATCTGATGGACAAGATCAAGGAGACTCAGTTTCAAGACGAGGCACTTTGCAAACTGAGAGACCAAGTGTTGGCGGGAACACTTGAGGGTTTCTCAATCGCCAGCGATGGAGCTTTGAAGAATGGTACGAGGCTTTGTGTACCATCTGGCGAACTGAAGAATGAACTGATGAAGGAAGCGCACCAGTCGCAGTATTCTATACATCCTGGAGCCAATAAGATGTATCGGGATATGCGCACTATTGTTTGGTGGTATGGAATGAAGAAAGATGTGTCCAGATTCGTGGCGAGATGTTTGATCTGTCAGCAAGTGAAGGCCAGTAGACAGAGACCTGCGGGACTCCTACAACCGCTGGACATTCCGGAGTGGAAGTGGGAGCACATCACAATGGATTTCGTGTCAGGTTTGCCTCGTTCCCAAGGAGGGAAGGATGCCATCTGGGTTATAGTGGACCGACTAACCAAGTCAGCTCACTTTATCCCCTTCAAGGTTGGTTTATCCACCGAGAAGTTGGCAGCACTATACATGCGACACATCTACCGGATTCATGGAGTACCGGTAAGCATTGTATCTGACCGAGACACTCGTTTTACCTCTCACTTTTGGAAAAGTTTGCATGACAGCCTGGGGACACAGTTGAAGTTCAGCACTGCCTATCACCCCCAGACAGATGGTCAATCAGAGAGAACGATTCAGACACTGGAGGATATGCTGAGATCGTGTGTCTTGGAGTTCGGAGGATCGTGGGAAGACCATTTGCACTTGGTAGAGTTTTCTTATAATAACAGCTACCAAGCCAGCATTGGTATGACCCCATTTGAGGCTCTGTATGGACGTCGTTGCCGTACACCATTGGCATGGGACGACGTAGGAGAAAGAGTACTGCTGGGTCCAGAGATGGTGACCGACGCAGCAGAGAAGGTGAAGATAATCAGAGACAAGCTCAGAATTGCTCAGGACAGACAGAAGCATTGGGCAGACAGCAGTCGTCGACCACTGGAGTTTGAAGAAGGAGATAAAGTCTTTGTGAAGATTTCTCCTACCAGAGGTACAATCAGATTTGGCAGAGCTGGGAAGCTGAGTCCCAGGTACATTGGACCATTTGAAGTTCTGAGCCGGATTGGAGAAGTGGCGTATAGGTTAGCTCTACCAGCTAATCTAGAAGGCGTGCACAACGTCTTCCATGTTTCACAGCTCAGAGAGTATGTACCTGATGAGAACCACGTCTTGGATCATTCAGAATTGGAGATCGGACCGAGCCTCACTATACCGGAGAAGCCAGTAGCGATCTTGGACCGAGGCGAGAAGAAGACCAGAACTTCAGTGACTCCCATAGTCAGAGTTATGTGGAGGCATGATTCCCCAGGCGAGTCTACCTGGGAGCGAGAAGATGAGATGCGGGAGAAGTACCCGTATTTATTTGAGACCTGAGGTAATTCCTACCCTACTCCTTAAATTTCGAGGACGAAATTTTCTAAGGAGGGAAGGTTGTGAAACCCATAGTTTTTAGTTTGCATATTATTTTTTCTTTTTTTTAATTTTTAGTTGTTAAATAAAATTTTACAAGAATAATGTTAAATGTTGATTAAGAATAATTAGTTAATATTGATATTATTTTATTTAGTGTAAAATTATTCTTTTAAAATAATTTAAACTTGGACTTTTGATTGTCAGGCCAGACATCGAACCCATTTTAAACCTAAAAACATTTTTTTTTAATTTAGAGTTACAAATTATTAGTTGCAATTTTCTAAATGATATTACAATCTGTTAATCCAAATTTTCTTTAATCATGATTTAAAGCCCAACTATATTTTTCTTAAAAACAATTGGTTAAAGCATATATTACTTATAGCCCACAAACTTATTTCTTATTATTTAAGCCATTTGTTTTTAATTCAATTACTAAGTCTAATAGGCCCAAAAACCCATTAATAGATTTTTATTTAGGCCATGAGTTGCTGTAACATTCATTGAGTTCCCATTCATTGAATGAGTATCATTCATTTTTGTGGGTTGGAAGCTTGTAGCTTCTATGGTTTTTAACCGAAGTCTTTTCGGTTTTGTCTTCTTCAACCCGTCGACCCCATCGGCTTCCCGCCGCCGGCATCATCAAGGCCGAGAGGCTGTTGGCCTTCCTTCCCCTGGTAACCCCCAACTCTCTTATCCTATAAAAACCCCTCTTCCCATTGTTTTCCCCACACAACTTCTCCTTCTAAACCCATTTCCGGCGAAGTTTCCGGCGAACCCGAGCCCGATCCACCCTGTGGCCGACCCCCACCGGGCCGAGCACTCCCCGGCGAACTCCCTAGCCGGCCGCCCCTTCCCGCTGCCATCCCGGCGCCGCCCGCTGCCGCTGTTTCCGCTGTGGCCGCAGTTCCCGACCGTCCGCCACCGCCCCGACAGCCCCGATCCGCTGCTGGACGCGTGCACAGCGTGTCCCGAGTTCCTATTCCGCGTTTTCGGATCCGAGGCTACCCTTCGGATTTCGTTTTGGGGTAAATTCTGGATAGTCCCGTAGTTTTCCCCTTGGGTTTAGTCTGATGAATAATTGGTCCATCGATTCCTTCGGGAATTCAGATTTTTTGTTACGTTTCGGTTACGTAACGGTTTCGGATTTTCCGATAGTTTTGCGGAAATTAGTTCTGTGGATTTTGGAATTAGTTATTGGCTTTGGAAATTATTTCTGAGAAATTTTGAATTGGTTTCGGGAATTTCAATTTTGTTTCGGGTTTCCGAATTAATTTCGGGAAATGATTATTAGATGTTTTGTATATAAATTGGGTGTCCCTGGTTTGGGATTATTTTGCAGAAAAATTAGCACACTTTCCCAGTTTTTGGGTTGACCGAAAATAGAGGAAGTGCTGCCGGATTTTTACAAAATCTAAAATATGATTTTAAGTGATTTTTTGGAAATAATATTATTCTAAATATTATTATTGGGCGACGACCTTATCGGTCAATGGGCCCCAGTGAAACGCAAACGTACCGGTCCGTCCGGACGTTGAGGCAGAGTAACTGTAAAGTGATGATTGGACCAGTTCTGAGACTCATATATTTTCTACAATTTAAATTAGAATTATTAATTAGTATTATTTAATTTTGTAGGCAGTTTACAGGACTAATGAATTTTCTCTTATTTTAATTCTAGGGAAATGTAAGGGCATAAGCCCATTAGTTTATCTTTCTGTAAAATTTGTAATAAGTAGGATGTTAGCTTTGAGATTTTCTGGATTGTACAAGCGCGTAAAGTTAGGAATAATCAATATTAATATTGATTATAATTAAGAAATCCACAATATTTCTCATTTAAAAGAAAATATATTTATATATAATAATAAAAAATACCAAGTTTTCCAATAAATTGATAAATACAAGTTTTTCCGAAATAAAGTATAAATTGAAATTTCTTAATTGCAACTCATTAGTAAACGCATTTTTTTGTTAGCTAAAACAAGATTGACTAGGGATCAAATAGGGATTTCAACTAGTATGGTTAACTCTGGTTTTTGAGACAAGTTTCCGGATGTAGGATTTCGAGGAAGTTCCTGACCGTCAATCCCGAAGTACCGATTTTTTCCAGTCAAAACAAATTGAGGCAAGTACGGTTGTGGTTAATTGCAGTTTAATTAATATTAGAAATTTTGCATGTTAAATACACAACTGTTACACGTACTCTCTCCTAGAGTAATATACTGAATCATTGCATCGGGATAATGGGGAGTAGCGTAGTTATCTATGATCAAAGCCAAATAGTTAATGAATGTGCGAGCTTACCCCTCTTCACACGGGGTTAGGCCGGACCGTATCAATAGGATACAATTGAATCATCCTAAACCGGTCATAGATACTGCATACTCAAATCACAATTATTTTATAGTTGGGAAATCATTGTTTCAAAATTATTTAATATTGCAAGTTCTATTCATTATGCAAATTGTTAATTTTCATAATTGTACTTGCTCCTTTCCTGACTGGATCCCCCACACCCAATAGGTTCTATTGATGACTCAGAGCTACTGATTAGTAGTTACTACGACCCGGAGCTGTACCCTGCTGTGCTCCCAGACGAGGTCCATGGAGATGTTGATGACACTTCTGCTTAGTTGGAGTTTTAGTTTATCTTTTAAATAAAATAAATGTTATGTTAAAGTTGTGGACAAGCTTTGTAATGGACAAGTTTATATTATCGTTTAATTAAATGTTGTGGCAATTATAGTTTCAAATGTTGTTGATTGTACCTGCATATGGAATACAGCTTACTGCCGCCGTCTCAACAACGGTGCAGGCTGGGCATGATCCGAGTCGATCCAAGAAATTGGGATCGGGTCGTGACATCTTCCTTCTCCATAAAGCAATCACTCTCTCTCTCTCTCAAATTTCTTTCTTTCTCGCCAAAGCTTTTCTTTCTCCCAAGGAAACGTAACCTAGGTATTTCATAAATTCTCCATTTATTCCTTTTTAGCTTTAACTCTTTCACAATAAATGTAGAGAAGAGGATTCTCTACACTTTGCCCCTAGAATTTGTAGGTTTTCCTAAAATCTAGGTTAGGGATTTAATTTGGGGGTTTTCCTAATTGAGAGTGGTATATATATATATATATTATATATATATATATATATATATATATATATATATATATATATATATATATTTATATATATATATGTGTATGTATTATATATATATGTATTTATTTGTGTGTGTGTCATGAGAGTGGTGGTGAGAGTTTTGGAGAGTTTGTGTGAGGTGTGTGTGTTTGTGTAAGTGTGTATGTATTTATATACATATTTATATGTGTGTATATTTATATATGTATCGATATGTGGTATGTATTTATGTTATATAGATGTGTGTGGTGTTGTGAGTTTATATATATAGATTAAGATATGGGAGTGTATGAATTTATATATGATGGATAGATAGAAAGATAGATAGATATATAGAAAGATATCTTATATATATATCTATATATATATATATATATAAATAAAAAAAAAAGATTTATATATATATATATATATATTATATATATTTTATATATAATATATATAAAATAATATAATTATATATAATATATATGTAGAGAGAGAGAGAGAGAGAGAGAGAGAGAGAGGGACAGAAAGGAGGAGTAGAGAGGAAAGAAGAAGTGAAAAAGAGGGACAGTTGTAGCAGCTACTTGCTGCTGCTATGCTCTTTCTGCTGCTGCTGCAGCTGTCCCTCTTCTTCCACTTCTTCTTCTCTTCTACTCCTCTTTCTATCCCTCTCTCTCTCTCTCTCTCTCTATATATATATATATATATATATATATATATATATATATATATATATATATATATATATTAGCAGCACAACATGGCAGCAGTGGCTGCCAGTTTCCCCCCCCCCCCCCTAGCTCCTAGTACCCCCTTTTGGCCCTATAAACCCCCCTCCCCCCTTATGTATATATATATGTATATATATAGATATGTGTATAATAATATATATATATTATATATATATATATATATATATATATATCTATATATATTATATATATTAATATAGGTTATATAGAGAATTAGAGGAAGTGAATGATAAGAAGAATAAGAAGAAGTTTAGAAGAAGTAGGGGAAGAAGATTAGAAGAGAAGGGAGAAAGGAGAATAGGAAATTAGGAACCTGAAGAAGGTAGGAAAAAGAATGAAAGAAGATTAAGAAGAAGAGTTTGAATGAGAAGAATGAAAAGAAGATTAAGAGGAAGAGTTAGAAGAGGAAGAATTAGGAGAATAGGAATTAGAAGGAGAATGAGAAGTAGAAGTATAGGAAATCGATTAGAGGAGATCGAGTTAGAGGGTGAAACGGAGCTCCGAGTGTCGGAATGAGTTAAAACTTGGGGGAGACCTAAAATACGTGAATTAGACTTTGCGGGTAGGCTCCCGAGTTGAAATCGGGGTTATAGGACGCCGGTATCGCGCCGTACCATTGCGTATCTTGATTATTCAAGATACCGACAATAGGCCGTAAGATGGACTAGACGTCCACTTTACCTAGGTATCTTGGTAGGTAACGTATGTATAGGCTAGTATCCTACTACCCTAAGGAGCACGGGTCAAAATACCAAGCGTAGGTAGGCTAACATGATATTCACCTAGGCTAGAAATTTACCTTGGAAAAGGGTAAATTAGGATATTGGTCTACGGCCAAGATTTGAGTTTCGAAGTCCCAGATGGACTTGGATATAGGTTGTAAGGGTTGGTAATGATTAGAAATAGTCGCCTAGACCTAGTCTTGACCTCGGTTGACCACGGTTGACTTTTTAGACCAAAAGTCAACTAGGGTCAACACTTTACCCAATTTAGTCCCAAATTCTATTAAACTTGAGCAGTTGACCAAAAGTCAACTATTAGTCACCATTGACCTAGGGTTGACCTAGGGTTGACCTAGAGTTGACCAGAGTTGACCCGATGACCAAAAGTCAACGGTAAGTCAACTTTCGACCTAGTTTGAATTCGGATTGACTTCCAATGTCCTCCAATGACCAAAGTAGACCTAACTAGACCTGTTTTGACCTAGTATGACTTTGTTAGGTCTAATATGACTTAGATTAACCCTGTACCATCTAGTTTGACCTTGTTTGACCTAGATTGACTTAGTATGACGTGTCTTGACCTATTTTGACTCAGTATGACTTATTTCACTTCCAAACCATTATATTGATACAGTATTCCATCTATAGGTCCTCGAGGCTCTGATCTTGGACTCAGTCGACTTATCCATCACAGAACAGGCGAGTACATTCTCTGATATATTTCTGTTTTATGATATCGTCTTTGTTTCTAGTATTTAGTGTAGATATCCTTGTTCTCTGACATATGGTACACACGGATTGGTATTGTCTGGATCCCGTCATAAGATGTTATTCCTCTTATATATGGTATATACTGGGCAAGTCTTCATTGTATAGATACGATTCCTGCGTAGGCTCGCGACCTCCTCAAAGAAAACGTATCATGACGTGTCATGACTGGATCCACTATATTAGTCAGGGATGGGGTGTTAACGTAGATATGTGATCAATACCCCACAGTATTGTATTGTATCATCATTGTATAGTGTTAATCATACACTCACGTATGATTAGCCAGGCCAAATATTGTATCAAGTTCTAAGCCGATCACATGTTGAAACTAATACTAAACTCACATAGATATAGTTCCAGATTTTGTACATGATTATACTATTTTTCCTGTTCTTACATTCAGATTACAGTCTTGACATGCCTTACAATGATTTATGTACACATTATTACCTCGTAGATTCTTCTATTTACTGCTACATTTTCAATATCGTCTAACTAGAACTGTATTGAGATTTGTGCTCGTTCCATCCTGACTGGATATGTTGACAAAATTTTACAGATTGTGGCGAGGAGGATTGTCCTACCTACTGCGGTCCGGTTGACGTAGTGGGCGTAGACTTGGAGACCTTGGTTCAGCAGGGCTTAGCTCCGCCCGACGAGCCTCTAGCTTAGTTTAGTTAGACTAGACATTTTGGACTGGACCTTGTCTCCAGCTTGCTACTTATGTTATTATATTATATTTTGGATTGTATTAGAGACTTGGACTTAGACTTGTATATTATTTTGTGTTTGGACTTGGCAGGTTATATTTTATCGTCTTGTTGTCTTTATCTTTCAGTCTTTACTTTATCATCTTAGAGTTGTGATTGAGCACTCATATATATTCATTGCTTGTCCTCCGTTCGGAGTTGACCATATTCTCGACAGGTTTTTGATATATATATATATATATATATATATATAAAACTGTTGTTTAGAGTAGAAAACCTACAGCGTTCTACGCCGTTTTTACGGTGAGGGCTGGGCGTTGTCACGTACACGTGCCCTTATAGCGGGTGCGGGTCGTGACATATTTTAGTGGTGGCTATGCAGGCCAGAAGTCGCAATTAGTGCGATGTCGTAGTGGCGCTCGACTTAGAGTGCTATTACGAGCCTGCGGTACGTATCTAAGATAGGCTATAGGCTAAGAGTACTCAATCACAGTAGGATCTTTCCTTGCTTATCTTGCTTACCGTCTTTGATTGATTTACTGTTTTCTAGCTGTCCTCCTTTGATATAATCCTTCTTGTGCCATATTGATATCTTCTTTCAATCTGTCTTCAGGATGGTGCAGACCAGGTCCCAGCATCCTGAGTCCGCGGACGCGGAGAGGTCTGCTATGACTCGCGGACCTGATCCGGACACTCCTACTGCAGTCGGGGTGTCGGCAGCAGCAGCTCTTGGGGGCGCTCCTCCGCTGGTTACGAGGGCTGACCCCAGGGTTGCTACGACTTTTCCGGCCGTAGAACCAGTGGTTGATGCGGGCGCTCTACCTCCTGCGCAGCGGATTCCTCCGCTAGTTGCAGACATACTTCCACCTCCATCTCCTCTGCCTACAGATATGGGGCAGATGCTTACCTTCCTCCAGTTGATGCTGGAGACTCAGAGAGCCCAGGCCGAGGCTCAGCAGAGGCAGACAGACGCGATGCGTCAGGGCATGGAAGATGCCCATCAGTTGGCCCTTGCAGCCGTGGAGCAGAGGGCTCCGCATCCGGGGACGCGTACTAGGTACGGAGATATCCAGGACTTCAAGAAGCTTGGGCCCCGTGACTTTAGCGGGACCGAGGGTGTGGTCTATGCAGATGATTGGCTCGAGGATATCGAGCGACTGATGAGGGCCCCCGCCTGGCAGACGACCTGAAGGTTGAGGCGGTAGGTTTGCAGCTGTTAGACATTACACGCACCTGGTTTAGGAACGAGCCAGCCCTAGCTGGAGAGGGACATACTTGGGCAGAGTTCAAGCTCCTCTTCAAGGAGAAGTTCTTTTCCCCCACGGACAAGATCAACCTGGTACGGCAGTTCCAGGATCTGCAGCAGGGAAGTTTATCAGTGGAGGAGTACGCCACGGAGTTCGGCCGTCTGAGCCGATACGCGGAGGACATGGTTCGTGACCTGGAGATCAGGGCGAGCCGTTTCAGGGAGGGACTGATCTGGGATATTAAGATCATCATTCCCTCCTTTTATGAGACTTATACCCAGATCTATGCGGAGGCCCGCAAGGTAGAGCGGAAGTGGGGCCTGAAGCCCAAGAGGGACCGTGATCTGTTTTCGGGGACTACTAGCAGTGCGGGGCTGTTAAGCGTCCTCAACTCTAGCATCATTCTATTCCGCAATGCTCGCAGCAGATTCCTGCTCCGATTAGGGCACCAGTTCAGCAGGTGCACCGGCAGCAGCAGTAGGGACCGACGCAGCAGGCACCTACTTGCCACTACTGCAAGAGGTCCGAACATCTGGGAGGTTTGCAGGAGACGTTTGGGGTGTGTGCCTATACTGTGGCACCGAGGGACATCAGGCGAGGGAATGCCCTTCGAACCATCACCGTGCAGCTCAGGGAGCACAGGGTAGGCAACCTATGGCACCGCATCACGCCCTCCACCAGCAGCGGGATATACCCTGCCAGGACAGGGCTTTTGCAATGACTGTTAAGGATCCCGCAAGCATTAGACTAGGAGGTAGGGTCTTGCTCTTTCTTTTACCCGTTCTTTCCATCCATTGATTGATGATTGCTTTCTTAGTACCTTTAGTTTGCATATGTGATGATCATGCTAGATTAAATAGAAAACTCCAATGAAGACTGCAATAACATGATACTGTAGAGATTTAAAACCATGCATATGTTCTGATTTCCTGGATTACATGTTATAAAACTTAGGATAAAATTTAGTAGACCTTGATTGTTGGGTGCTTGACTTAGAGAAGAGTACGACCGTTTGAATTTCGAGGACAAATTTTTTTTAAGGAGGGTAGATTTGTCACCCCCAGTTTTCAAATTAGGGGTATTTTCATCATTTTTCAAGTTTTATAAATTTTAGAAATTTTATTTGATTTTATATGATTTTTAGGAATTTATTTGAGTCGGTTTGAATTTTATCCAATTTGGACTTAAGTTGGAGACCCGGGTAGCCTGAACACTAGTGGGACCCACATACTAGCTGGGCTTGGCCCGCATACCATCCTAATTAGGATAGAAATCATAAACCCTATTTCTGTGGCTTAATTAGTCATTTTAGAGGCTTAATTAGTATTTAGAATTAAACCGAAACGAACCGAACCAAACCCGAACCAACCCCAACCTAAGTCTGATGGGTTTGGAGGGTTATTGGATCTCACCCAAACCCAATAACCCCCCCCCCCCCCCACCATGGTCGGCCACATGTAGGAGCACCCCTCTTCCTTCTCCACAAAGCAATCACTCTCACTCTCTCTCAAATTTCTTTCTTTCTCTCCAAAGCTTTTCTTTCTCCAAGGAAACCTAACCTAGGTATGTTCATAAATTCTCCATTTATTCCTTTTAGCTTTAACCTTTCACAATAAATGTAGAGAAGAGGATTCCCTATACTTTGCCCCTAGAATTTGTAGGTTTTCCTAAAATCTAGGTTAGGGATTTAATTTGGGGGTTTTCCTAATTGAGATGGTATATATGTATATATTATAATATATATATTATATATATATATATATATATGTATGTATTTAAATATATGTATTTGTGTGTGTGTGTAGAGAGTGGTGGTGGTGGTATTGTGAGAGAGGTGTGTCATGAGAGTGGTGGTGAGAGTTTGGGAGAGTTTGTGTGAGTGTGTGTGTGTGTGTGTTTGTGTAAGTGTGTATGTATTTATACTATTTATATGTGTGGTGTATATTATATATGTATAGATATGTGGGTATGTTTATGTATATAGATGTGGTGTGTGTGTGAGTTTAATATATATATTAGGATATGGGAGTGTATGAATTTATATATAGATGGATAGATAGAAAGATAGATAGATATATAGATATATATATATTATATATATTATATATATGATATAATATATATATCTATATATATATATATATATTAATATATATATATATATATAAAAATATATATATATATATATAGAGGGATAGAAAGGAGGAGTAGAAGAGAAAGAATAAGTGGAAGAAGAGGGACAGCTGCAGCAGCAGCAGAAGAGAGAAGTAGTAGCAGCAGCAAGTAGCTGCTGTAGCAGCAGCAACACTGGCAGCAGTGGCTGCCAGTTCCCCCCCCCCCCTTTAGCTCCTAAGTACCCCCCTTTTTGGCCCTATAAACCCCCTTATGTATATATATAGTAATATGTAGATATGTATATATATATATATATATATATATATATATATATATATTATTATATATATATAAATATATAATATTATATATATTATAATATATATATATATATATATATATAGATGTATATATATAGAGAATTAGAGGAAGAGAATGATAAGAAGAATAAGAAGAAGTTTAGAAGAAGTAGGGGAAGAAGATTAGAAGAGAAGGGAGAAAGGAGAATAGGAAATTAGGAACTTGAAGAAGGTAGGAAAAAAGAATGAAAAGAAGATTAAGAAGAAGAGTTTGAATGAGAAGAATGAAAGAAGATTAAGAGGAAGAGTTAGAGAGGAAGAATTAGGAGAATAGGAATTAGAAGGAGAATGAGAAGTAGAAGTATAGGAAATCGATTAGAGGAGATCGAGTTAGAGTGGGTGAAACGGAGCCGAGTGTCGGAATGAGTTAAAACTTGGGGGAGACCTAAAATACGTGAATTAGACTTTGCGGGTAGGCTCTGAGTTAAAATCGGGGTGTAGGACGCCGGTATCTGCCGTACCATTGCGTATCTTGATTTATTCAAGATATCGGCAATAGGCCGTAAGATGGACTAGACGTTCCACTTTACCTAGGTATGTTGGTAGGTAACGTATGTATAGGCTAGTATCCTACTACCCTAGGGAGCACGGGTCAAATACCAAGCGTAGGTAGGCTAACTTGATATTCACCTAGGCAAGAAATTTACCTTAGAAAGGGTAAATTAGGATATTGGCCTACGGCCAAGATTTGAGTTTCGAAGTCCAAGATGGACTTGGATATGGGTTGTAAGGGTTGGTAATGATTAGAAATAGTCGCCTAGACCTAGTCTTGACCTCGGTTGACCACGGTTGATTTTTTAGACCAAAAGTTAACTATGGGTCAACACTTTATCCAATTTAGTCCCAAATTCTATTAAACTTGAGCAGTTGACCAAAAGTCAACTATTAGTCACCATTGACCTAGGGTTGAGCTAGGGTTGACCTAGGGTTGACCTAGAGTTGACCAGAGTTGACCCGATGACCAAAAGTCAACGGTAAGTCAACTTTCGACCTAGTTTGAATTCGGATTGACTTCCAATGTCCTCCTATGACCAAGGTAGACCTAACTAGACCTGTCTTGACCTAGTATGACTTTATTAGGCCTAATATGACTTAGATTAACCCTGTACCATCTAGTTTGACCTTGTTGACCTAGATTGACTTAGTTTGACGTGTCTTGACCTATTTTGACTCAGTATGACTTAATTTCACTTCCAAACCATTATATTGATACAGTATTCCATCTATAGGTCCTCGAGGCACTGATCTTGGACTCAGTCGACTTATCCATCACAGTACAGGCGAGTACATTCTCTGATAATATTTCTGTTTTATGATATCGTCTTTGTTTCTAGTATTTAGTGTAGATATCCTTGTTCTCTTGACACATGGTGCACACGGATTGGTATTGTCTTGATCCCGTCATAAGATGTTATTCCTCTTATATATGGTATACACTGGACAAGTTTTCATTATTATTGTTCATTGTATAGATACGATTCCTGCGTAGGCTCGCGACCCTCCTCAGAGAAAACGTATCATGACGTGTCATGACTGGATCCACTATATTAGTCAGGGATAGGGGTATTAGCGTAGATTTGTGATCAATACCCCACAGTATTGTATTGTATCATCATTGTATAGTGTTAATCATACACTCACGTATGATTAGCCAGGCCAAATATTGTATCAAGTTCTAAGCCGATCACATGTTGAAACTAATACTTAAACTCACATAGATATAGTTCTAGATTTTTGTACATGATTATACTATTTTTTTCTGTTCTTACATTCAGATTACAGTCTTGACATGCTACCATGATTCATGTACACATTATTTACCTCGTAGATTCTCTCTATTATGCTACATTTTCAATATCGTCTAACTAGAACTGTTATTGAGATTTATGCTCGTTCCATCCTGACTGGATATGTTGACAAAATTTTACAGATTGTGGCGAGGAGGATTGTCCTACCTACTGCGGTCGGTGACGTAGGGGGTAGACTTGGAGACCTTGGTTCAGCAGGGCTTAGCTCCGCCCGACGAGCCTCTAGCTTAGTTTAGTTAGACTAGACATTTTGGACTGGACCTTGTCTCCAGCTTGCTACTTATGTATTATATTATATTTTGGATTGTATTAGAGACTTGGACATAGACTTGTATATTTTGTGTTTGGACTTGACAGGTATATTTTATCGTCTTGTTGTCTTTATTTCAGTCTTTAATTTATCATCTTAGAGTTGTGATTGAGCACTCATATATTCATTGCTTGTCCTCCGTTCGGAGTTGACCATATTCTCGACAGGTTTTTGATATATATATATATATATATATATAATATAAACTGTTGTTTAGAGTAGAAAACCTACAGCGTTCTACGCCGTTTTACGGTGAGGGCTGGGCGTTGTCACGTACACGTGCCTTATAGCGGGTGCGGGTCGTGACAGGGATAGAGTTATGCTTGGGCCAGAGATGATCACGGATGCAACAGAGAAGGTCGGGATGATCAGAGACAGGCTCAGAGTTGCTCAGGACAGCAGGAAGAAGAACACTGGACCGTGCTAGTCGCAGACGATGGAGTTCGCTGACGGAGATATGGTGCTGGTGAAGATATCACCCCTAGAGGGACGATCCGGTTCGGACGAGGAGGCAAGTGAGCCCCAGATACATCGGACCGTTCGAGATACTTGGCAGGATCGGAGAGGTAGCACAGGGTTGCACTTCCACCCAATCTAGCAGGAGGTTCTCGTTGTCTTTCATGTGTCTCAGCTGAGGAGATATGTTCCGGACCCCAGCCATGTGCTAGATCATTCAGTTGGAGATCGGACCGAGCCTTGCCGTCACTGAGCAGCCGGTGGAGATATTGGACAGGAGGAAGAAGAGGCTGAGGAACAAAGTTATACCCTTGATACGATAAGCTGGAGCCGTCACTCTCCGGATGAATCTACTTGGGAGAGAGAGCGGACATGAGGGAGAGATATCTTACTTGTTCGACCCAACAGCCGCGAGGGAACCACCCGTTCCCGCTTGATACCTAGAGGTTAGTTTTAATAGTAGCCTTAGTCATTTTTGTATTGCTTGTTATATTAGATGATTGTAGAGTCTATATCCTTGTGAATTTCGAGGACAAAATTTTTAAGGAGAAAAGATTGTAAGCCCCTAGATTTTAAAATAATTTTTATATTTTTAAATAGTGTTTATATCCTTAAAATTAATTATTAAATATTAGGAATTTTTCTAGACTTATTAAATGATTTTTTAATAATTTTTAAATCAAAATATATCTTTGTAATTATTTGAATTGTTTAATATCATTTGTATAGTTTAATTGTTTAAGCATTGTTTGCAAAATCGATTTGTCTGTGGCAAATAAAATTGTACAGAGCAAGGCGGGGTGGGTGTTGTTTGTAATTACCTAATCTTTGGGGGGTTTCCTGCAAACCTAACCCGACGACCGTCGCGCTGTCGTCGTCTCGAATAACCCGGCCAAAACCTAACCCGAATCCTAATCTAAAACCCTAATTCGGCCGACCTACTCCCCTATAAAAGCCCGACCCCTAACCCTAACCCTAGACTCCACTACGACGGCCAACCACCACACAGTGCCGCCCTCGCTTCGTCTTCCTGACCACCCTCGTCGGAACCCTAGATCTAAGTTTTCGCGCCCAGATCCACTTCCCGATGAACCACCACCGCCAACCGAGCGTCTCGACGAGCTGCCCCCGTCCTATTTTTCTCTTACACCCGACGACTCCTCGCCGTGCAACGCTCCCGAACGCCACCGCTCTCGGACACGTACGTGTCTTCTAATCTCTCGTGTCGCATTGTGTCTGTCTTCACCTATGTGACTAGCCGGTCTCGACGAGTCTCGTGGTAAGTTTGGACACGGCTAGTCGAGTCGTACGTGTCGTACACGATCCGGACACGGACTCGACCATTCTTCGTGTCCTTAATGTCAGGACACAAGTGTATGTTATTGGGTTTAGTTTTGGGCTATCAGGTTTAAAATCCATTAACCTAAAACCATAATAAAATTAACCCTAACCCTACCCCTATCACATACCCGAGCTGACCCCCTTGCCAGGCCGAGCATGATTAAAACCCCTGCCCCCCTGCCGAGTTCGAGCCCCCTGTCCTTTCGTTTTTGTTTTGTTTTGCTT
>JANAVB010001000.1:6469424-6570914 GCA_029216955.1 Iris pallida | reverse complement strand
TATATAATATATATATAATATAGATGTATATATATATAGAATTAGAGGAGAGAATGATAAGAAGAATAAGAGAAGTTTATAAGAAGTAGGGGAAGAAGATAGAAGAGAAGGGGAAAAGATAGGAAATTAGGAACTTGAAGAAGGTAGGAAAAAATGAAAAGAAGATTAAGAAGAAGAGTTTGAATGAGAAGAATGAAAAAGATTAAGAGGAAGAGTTAGAAGAGGAAGAATTAGGAGAATAGGAATTGAAGGAGAATGAGAAAGTAGAAGTATAGGAAATCGATTAGAGGAGATCGAGTAGATGGTGAAACGGAGCTCCGAGTGTCGGAAGAGTTAAAACTTGGGGGAGACCTAAAATACGTGAATTAGACTTTGCGGGTAGGCTCCTGAGTTAAAATCGGGGTTGTAGGACGCCGGTATCGTGCCGTACCCATTGCGTATCTTGATTTATTCAAGATATCGGCAATAGGCCGTTAAGATGGACTAGACGTCCACTTTACCTAGGTATGTTGGTAGGTAACGTATGTATAGGCTAGTATCCTACTACCCTAGGGAGCACGGGTCAAAATACCAAGCGTGGGTAGGCTAACTTGATATTCACCTAGGCAAGAAATTACCTTAGAAAAGGGTAAATTAGGATATTGGCCTACGGCCAAGATTTGAGTTTCGAAGTCCAAGATGGACTTGGATATGGGTTGTAAGGGTTGGTAATGATTAAAATAGCGCCTAGACCTAGTCTTGACCTCGGTTGACCACGGTTGATTTTTAGACCAAAAGTTACTATGGGTCAACACTTTATCCAATTTAGTCCAAATTCTATTAAACTTGAGCATTGACCAAAAGTCAACTATTAGTCACCATTGACCTAGGGTTGAGCTAGGGTTGACCTAGGGTGACCTAGAGTTGACCAGAGTTGACCCGATGACCAAAAGTCAACGGTAAGTCAACTTTCGACCTAGTTTGTGTCGGATTGACTTCCAATGTCCTCCTATGACCAAGGTAGACCTAACTAGACCTGTCTTGACCTAGTATGACTTTATTAGGCCTAATATGACTAGATTAACCCTGTACCATCTAGTTGACCTTGTTTGACCTAGATTGACTTAGTTTGACGTGTCTTGACCTATTTGACTCAGTATGACTTAATTTCACTTCCAAACCATTATATGAACAGTATCCATCTATAGGTCCTCGAGGCACTGATCTTGGACTCAGTCGACTTATCCATCACAGTACAGGCGAGTACATTCTCTGATAATATTTCGTGTTTTATGATATCGTCTTTGTTTCTAGTATTTAGTGTAGATATCCTTGTTCTCTTGACACATGGTGCACACGGATTGGTATTGTCTTGATCCCGTCATAAGATGTTATTCCTCTTATATATGGTATACACTGGACAAGTTTTCATTATTATTGTTCTTGTATAGATACGATTCCTGCGTAGGCTCGCGACCTCCTCAGAGAAAACGTATCATGACGTGTCATGACTGGATCCACTATATTAGTCAGGGATAGGGGTATTAGCGTAGATTTGGATCAATACCCCACAGTATTATTGATCATCATTGTATAGTGTTAATCATACACTCCGTATGATTAGCCAGGCCAAATATTGTATCAAGTTCTAAGCCGATCACATGTTGAAACTAATACTAAACTCACATAGATATAGTTCTAGATTTTTGTACATGATTATACTATTTTTTTCTGTTCTTACATTCAGATTAATCTTGACATGCCTTACCATGATTCATGTACACATTATTTACCTCGTAGATTCTCTCTATTTACTGCTACATTTTCAATATCGTCTAACTAGAACTGTTATTGAGATTTATGCTCGTTCCATCCTGACTGGATATGTTGACAAAATTTCAGATTGTGGCGAGGAGGATTGTCCTACTACTGCGGTCCGGTTGACGTAGTGGGCGTAGACTTGGAGACCTTGTTCAGCAGGGCTTAGCTCGCCCGAGCCTCTAGCTTAGTTTAGTTAGACTAGACATTTTGGACTGGACCTTGTCTCCAGCTTGCTACTTATGTTATTATATTTATTTTGGATTGTATTAGAGACTTGGACATAGACTTGTATTTATTTTGTGTTTGGACTTGACAGGTTATTTTTATCGTCTTTTGTCTTTATCTTTCATCTTTAATTTATCATCTTAGAGTTGTGATTGAGCACTCATATATATTCATGCTTGTCCTCCGTTCGGAGTTGACCATATTCTCGACAGGTTTTGATATATATATATATATATATATATATATAAACTGTTGTTTAGAGTAGAAAACCTACAGCGTTCTACGCCGTTTTACGGTGAGGGCTGGGCGTTGTCACGTACACGTGCCCTTATAGCGGGTGCGGGTCGTGACAGGGATAGAGTTATGCTTGGGCCAGAGATGATCACGGATGCATGCAACAGAGAAGGTCGGATGATCAGAGACAGGCTCAGAGTTGCTCAGGACAGGCAGAAACACTGGACCGATGCTAGTCGCAGACCGATGGAGTTCGCTGACGGAGATATGGTGCTGGTGAAGATATCACCCCCTAGAGGGACGATCCGGTTCGGACGAGGAGGCAAGTTGAGCCCCAGATACATCGGACCGTTCGAGATACTTGGCAGGATCGGAGAGGTAGCTTACAGGGTTGCACTTCCACCCAATCTAGCAGAGTTCTCGTTGTCTTTCATGTGTCTCAGCTGAGGAGATATGTTCCGGACCCCAGCCAGTGCTAGATCATTCAGAGTTGGAGATCGGACCGAGCCTTGCCGTCACTGAGCAGCCGGTGGAGATATTGGACAGGAGGAAGAAGAGGCTGAGGAACAAAGTTATACCCTTGATACGAATAGCTTGGAGCCGTCACTCTCCGGATGAATCTACTTGGGAGAGAGAGTCGGACATGAGGGAGAGATATCCTTACTTGTTCGACCCAACAGCCGCGAGGGAACCACCCGTTCCCGCTTGATACCTTAGAGGTTAGTTTAATAGTAGCCTTAGTCATCTTTGTATTGCTTGTTATATTAGAATGATTGTAGAGTCTTCTATCCTTGTGAATTTCGAGGACAAAATTTTTTAAGGAGAAAAGATTTGTAAGCCCCTAGATTTTAAATAATATTTTTATAATTTTTAAATAGTGTTTATATCCTTAAAATTAATTATTAAATTATTAGGATTTTTCTAGACTTATTAAATGATTTTTTAATAATTTTTAAATCAAAATATATCATTTTGTAATTATTTGAATTGTTTTAATATCATTTTGTAATAGTTTTAATTGTTTTAAGCATTGTTTGCAAAATACGATTTGTCTGTGCAAATAAAATTTGTACAGAGCAAGGCGGTGGGTGTTGTTTGTAATTACCTAATCTTTGGGGGGTTTCCTGCAAAACCCTAACCCGACGACCGTCGCGCTGTCGTCGTCTCCGAATAACCCCGGCCAAAACCCTAACCCTAATCCTAATCTAAAACCCTAATTCGGCCGACCTACTCCCCTATAAAAGCCCCCGACCCCTAACCCTAACCCTAGACTCCACTACGACCGGCCAACCACCACCACAGTGCCGCCCTCGCTTCGTCTTCCCTGACCACCCTCGTCGGAACCCTAGATCTAATTTTTCGTCGCCCAGATCCACTTCCCGATGAACCACCACCGCCAACCGCGCGTCTCGACGAGCTGACCCCCGTCCTATTTTCTCTTACCACCCCGACGACTCCTCCGCCGTGCAACGCTCCCGAACGCCACCGCCTCTCGGACACGTACGTGTCTTCTAATCTCTCGTGTCGCATTGTGTCTTGTCTTCACCTATGTGACTAGCCGAGTCTCGACGAGTCTCGTGGTAAGTTTGGACACGGCTAGTTCGAGTCGTACGTGTCGTACACGATCCGGACACAGGACTCGACCATTCTTCGTGTCCTTAATTGTCAGGACCAAAGTGTATGTTATTGGGTTTAGTTTTGGGCTATCAGGTTTAAAATCCATTAACCTAAAACCCATAATAAAATTAACCCTAACCCTACCCCTATCACATAACCCGAGCTGACCCCCTTGCCAGTCCGAGCATGATTAAACCCCCTGCCCCCCTGGCCGAGTTCGAGCCCCCCTTTCCTTTCTTTTTGTTTTGTTTGCTTTATTTTATTTTTTATATATATATATATCTATATATGTATATTTTTTATATATGTATAATGTATATATGTATTTATATATATATGTATATATGTATAATATATATTTTTTATATATGTATATATGTATATGTATTTATATATATAGATATATATATATAGATTATATATATATATAGATATATATATATAAATATAATATATTATATCTATATATATATATATATATATATATTAATTATATACTATTGTGTAATATATATATTATATATATATATATATATATATATATATATATATATATATATACTGTATTGTATATTTATATATATATTTTATATTTATTATTTTATATATATATGTATATTTATTATATATATTCATTATATGTATACATATATACATATATAATGAATATATACATAAATACTATGTATTTATGTATATATATTATATATATATAAATATAATTGTTGTATATGTATAGGTACTTCAATTCAACTTTGTACAAAATATTATTGTATAAATTCACAAGTTATTTTATTAGGTAATTTTATGACTTGTATATTTTACCACTTTAAAAATATTATTTATATTTAAGTTACTGTTTTTATTACTCATGGCCAATTGATGTCCAAACCTAGCATGGGTTTTTGGGCCCAATTGTGTCTAATATATCAGAGTCTGTACAAGTCATATTGGACTTGATTCATGGCTTTGGGTCCCGTATCTGGACTTCGTTTCAATTTCGAATACGTGGACAAAATAGTAATAATTAATTAATTATTTTCCAGAAATTGTTACTTGCTGTTTTTGAATTTTTATATATTTTAAGTGCTGTAAAAATTATGCAATAATTGTATTTAAATACTATATTAATTTAGATAATTTAATATTATTTTTCCAGCATTTAATAAGTACTTGTGGTATTTTATAAAAATAGGAAAACAGAACTCATTTTCAGGATACATATGTTTGCTGATTTTTAATAAATATCTATGAGGGTTTATAAATTCCAGAAAAATTAGTATAACTTTCTATAATTAACAAGGATCATTTTGGTACTTTATGTTATGCAAAATTGAGCCTTTTGTCTATCTCAAAAATTGTTGGAACACAGTGTACAGTCTGATTTATTTATTGAATAGTTACGACTTGTTATATTTTGTGTTGAATTGAGTTATAGTTGTATTGGACCTCACCCTACACTAGTGTAAAGGTCCTAGAAAGTTAGTTTGGGTATTGTGTCATCCCACATTGGTCTCATATGCTAAAGTCACCATTTGGCTAGGTGTCCAGTCAGAAAGTCGTGTCACAGAACTAGTGTCTTAGTGTTTAACTTAGTATAAAACTAAGTTTATCTATTATTTCTACAGTGGCGAGTCACCAGGCATCTATAGCATTTCTATCACTGCCTTGCTTTGCTAAAGACAAGTACCTCTACAAACTTTACATACTGCTATAACAATAAACTGTGACCCAACCACGTTAAATGCTGATCCTTGGGATAGCAAGTTAAATCTTCACATGTTGTATTATATTCAGTCTCTACCATGCTTAGGACAGTTTTCATATCTCTCACATGTTTAAACAACGGGTTAAGGGAAAACTGTTAGTAGTGTACGTGATCATGCCCCCTTCTCCGTATGTATTTACCGAGCACTATTACATTCTATATGTAACTTTGTCGTATGTCTGATCCCGCGTACACCGATGCCATTAAGGGTACGTATGTACACTTCAAAAAATTAATATGTACCACTGTACATCCTGATTACCTGTTGACTGATCACTCGCCTACTACAGTTTTAAACTTTAAAACAAATATTTATTGCCATGATGAAATGTATCTAAAACTGGATAAAACAAGATATGTCATTTTATCTCTTTCCATCACATGATCAGTATTATATGTTTGTTAGAATCAGTACTTGCTTCCATCCTGACAGGATAAACGTTATAGGTATACTTACTGAGGAGGAGTTGCTTTGTGATTCTTATTATGGAGTTGCTGTCGAGGACCAGGCTTTATCTTACGAGGATGTTCCTGCGGGAAAACTCATATAGTTGCGTAGTTGCTCGGGGTTTCAGAGAGTAGTCATATTGTTAGACTATGTATTTTGTGACTGGACCTGTATCCAACTTTACATTATGGACTTGTACTTGGGATATATTTGTATACGAGACGACTTTTGTGTTTGGAACATTTCTGACTCCTTATTACATATAGAACTGTTAGCACACTTTAGTCTTATCTTATTATTCTTTAGAACAGCTTACTATGCTTTATCTCAAGCGTAGGCTGGACATGACTCGGCCCGGCCCAACAATTTGGGTAGCGGATCGTGACAAGTTCTAAACTATCTTAGAATCATGAGAGGAAGATAAATGAACCATAAAAAATGGGTTCTCATGTGGAAGCAAGATGCACTTGCCTAAGCTCTTGGTAGGTGAAGAGAGTTATGAGGAAGAAGAAGAGTAAATGAGAATAAGAAGTAATGAAGAGAGAGAAAGGGTCGGGCTTTAAATGGAGATGATGGTAGGTAGGTGGTTGGTTGGGTTCATGATGAACCATCCTAAACCAAAACAAACCAACCCAAGCCGAACCCAAGACAAACCAAAAGCAGAAAATAAAATACAGAAAAAATAATTAGCATGAAATTAAAGAAATTAAATACAGAACAAATACATGGTAAATATTAAATAAATACATTCAAGCAGTACACGTATTAAATTACGCATTCTGGGAACGGGGAGTGACATTTCTACCCTCTTTAGAAAAATTTTGTCCTCGAAATTTTAAATCCAAGCAGGATAGAAACATCAGAGCTAAACTAATCCAAATACAAGCAATTTTAGTGAGCAAGCAGTCATCTTACAATATCAATAGCAAGTAATATATCTATGTTTATCTATCGACGACATCCAGCAATTTCTACTCATAGGGCGATAAACATGATGAATCAGGATAATCAAGGTACACAGAAAGAAATATACCTTGTGAGTCAAATAGGTACGGATACCGTGATCGGATATCATCCTCACATTCCCACGTTGACTCTCCTAAGGAGTGATGACCCCAAGCAACACGGACAAGGCTAATTGTTCAATTTTTGAGTATCTTCTCCCTTCGATCCAAAATGGACACCGACTGCTCCTCGTAAGACAGGTTGGTACCAACAACCAGCTCAGAATGATCGAGGATATGGCTTGGGTCCGATACATACCTACGTAACTGAGATACATTAAACACATCATGCACCTCTCGTAACGAAGGTGGAAGGGATAAACGATAAGCAACATCGCCTACCTTATCGAGGATAGCAAATAGGCCAACGTATCGTGGACTCAACTTCCCGCGAACACCAAATCTAATGACCCCACGAGTAGGTGAGATCCGTAAGAACACGTGGTCTCCAACAGAAAATTCTAGCAGCCTACGATGCTGGTCTGCCCAACGACGATGCCGATCTTGCGTAACTCGAAGTCGCTCCCTAATCCCCTTAACCACTTCAACTGTCTGAACAATCATCTCTGGGCCTAACATATTCCTCTCCCCGATATCATCCCATGCCAGTGGCGACCTACACTGCTTGCCGTATAGTGCTTCAAATGGCGCCATCTGGATACTGGCTTGATAACTGTTGTTGTTGAAAATTCGACTAAGTGCAGGTGACTCTCCCAAGACCCTCCAAAATCTTGGATGCAAGCTCGTAACATATCTTCTAAAGTCTGGATTATTTTTTCTGATTGCCCGTCCGTCTGGGGGTGGTAAGCCGTACTAAATCTTAACTTGGTACCCAGATTATGATGTAAACTCTTCCAGAAATGTGATATAAAATGGGTATCTCTATCTGACACAATACTGACAGGGACCCCATGCTGTCTGACTATCTGCTGCATATACAACTCTGCCAACTTTTCTGTAGATTGCCCTACTCTAAAAGAAAGAAAATGTGCCAACTTCGTAAGCCGATCCACTATCACCCAAATAGCATATTTACCACTTGGTGATCTCGGTAAACCGGTCACAAAGTCCATGGTGATATGTTCTCACTTCCATTCCGGAATAGGAAGCGGTTGTAATAACCCAGCTGGCCTCTGTTTTTCGACCTTCACTTGCTGACATATTAAGCATCGAGAAACGAATCTAGCTATCTCCCTCTTCATTCCGTTCCACCAGAAGTGCTGCTTGATATCTTTGTACATTTTGGTCCCTCCGGGATGTATAGAATACTGAGAACTGTGGGCATCTGTCATAACCTCCTGCCTGATATCCCCACTTGGCACACATAGACGTGATCCAAATCTAAGTATACCATCTTCGTGAATTTTCATCTCTTTCCTGAGTTCTGACTCACACTTTGTCCTAAGCTTCTGAATCCTTGGGTCCCGTACCTGAGCTGCCTTGATCCTGTCTACCAAGTCGGATTGAACTCGTAGACTTGCCAGAATTCCTATATCACCAGAAAGTATAACCTCGATGCCCATCTCTTGAAGATCTTCTAAAATGTGTTTGTGATGTCAACATAAATGCGCCGCCTCTCCTGCTAAGAGCGTCTGCTACCACATTAACCTTGCCTGGATGATACTGAAGCTCTACGTCGTAATCCTTGATCAACTCTAACCATCTTCTCTATCTCATGTTCAGTTCCTTCTGAGTAAAGATGTACTTCACACTCTTGTGGTCTGTGTACATGTCCACTCGATCACCGTACAAGTAATGTCTCCATAGCTTCAAAGCAAATACTACTGCTGCCAACTCTAAGTCATGAGTCGGATAATTCTTCTCGTGGTCTCGAAGTTGCCTAGATGCATATACTATCACCTTCCCATATTGTATTAGGACACACCCAAGTCCCTTTCCTGACGCATCACAATATACAGTAAAATCTCCGGGTCCAATCGGTAATGTAAGAATAGGTGCCGTGATCAACTTCTGCTTCAAATTCTCAAATGATGCCCGACACTCTGTCGACCAAACGAATGGCACATCCTTCCGTGTTAAGTGGGTCATGGGTGTTGAGAGTCTTGCAAAGTCTGATACGAACCTTCTGTAATATCCTGCCAATCCCAAGAAACTTCACACATCTGCTACGGCCTTAAGTATTGGCCAACTCTCTACTGCTTCTACTTTCTTAGGATCCACTGCTACTCCAGCCCCTGATATGATGTGCTCCAAGAATAAAATATGATCCATCCAAAACTCACACTTACTGATCTTGGCATACAACTGGTTCTCTCTCAGAACCTGTAACACTTTCTTGAGGTGATCTTCATGCTCTTCATCATTAGCTGAATATACGAGGATATCATCGAGGAACACAACGACAAATCGATCTAAGTACGACATAAAGATGCAGTTCATCAAATTCATAAATATTGCTGGAGCATTGGTCAAACCAAACGGCATTACTAAGAATTCGTAATGCCTATACTTTGACCTGAATGCCGTCTTGGAAATATCCTCTTTCCGAACTCTCACTTGATGATACCCTGATCGAAGATCTATCTTGGAGAAAACTCTTGCTCTGCTCAACTGATCAAACAAGTCTTCGATCCTTGATAGTGGGTACTTATTTTTTACTGTTGCCGTGTTGAGCTTTCTGTAGTCAATGCACAACCTTGATGACCCATCCTTCTTTCCTACAAGTACCACTGGTGCTGCCCATGGTGATTCGCTAACTCGAATGAACTTCTTCTTCTTCAGTTCCTCTATGTGCTGATACACCTTGGCCTGCTCTGAATCCGCCATTATGTAAACTCGATCTGATATCTGTTTAATTCCAGGTGCCAACTCTATACTGAACTCAATATCCCTAACCGGTGGTAGACCTGGAAGTTCTTCGAAAAATACATCTAGAAACTCTTCAACTACCTTTGGGACTAGAACTTCTTCCATTGTCGTCACTACTCCTTGTTTATGCTGGTATGTCTCTGATCTGAATAAGGTAAACCGCTTCATGCCTGGAATATTAAAGGATACACTCCCTCTACGATAATCTATTGTCGCATGACTGTCTTTCAGCCAGTCCATACCTAAGATAACGTCAAAATTTCCAACAGAAAATTCTATTAACCTGGCGGGTAAGGAACGCCCATAAACTATAACTCTACACGCTAGAATGACTCTACTGACTCCTACGATCCCATTACCAGTGAGTATATTCAACCTCCCTGGCAATTTCTCGAATTTCATTCCTAGTCGTGTCGTAAATTGTACAGATATAAATGAGTGGAATGCTCCCGAATCAAATAATGCTACTGCGGGATATGAGGCGACGAGAATGTTATCTGCCACAACATCTTCCGATGCTAATGCCTCTTCCAAGGACAGATTGAATGCCTGCGCTCGGCCTCCTTGTTAGTTCCTATGCTGCGGCCTAGCCTGGTGTTGCTGTTGGCTCCTGCCTTGGTGATGCTGGGGTGGTCTTTGTTGTTGCTGCTGCATCGGCGGTCTCTGCTGCCGAAATATCTGAGCCTGTGACATAAACGGGCGTTGTGCCAGCTGTCTTACTGCTACCGCTAGTCCTTGATACTGGCCTGCCCCTGGTGCTGGCAGCACAAGAAATTATTGCACTGGTCCTTCTGACCTCGAATTCATGGGACAGGTGGAAACCCGATGATCTGGACTTCTACATATCAAAAACTATCCGTTCAATGCCCGACACATATCTCTAGTGTGCCCTGCCTTCCCACAATAGGTGCAGCCTGCTGGGGGTTGCTGGTCTTCCTCTGCTGCTGCTGCTGCCTTGTTGGTGGTGTTGGCCCTCGTATCGCCACGTCGTGAATGCGAATGCCAGGAGATTGTGCTATTTTTTGGGGCGCTACTCCCCCTCCTCCTTCAATCTGATTGTGAGATCTCTTCTGACCTCCAGTCCTTGATGTGATCCTCTGGATTGTGATTTCATGCCTCTGTGTTGTCGTCAATACATCATCGAAAGTCTGGTAGTTGTGCCCCTCTATCAGTTGCAAGAGTTTAAGATAGAATACTTGCTGAAATCTCATAGCCCTCGGGCTCTCCGTTGATACCATCTCCGGGGCAAACCTACTCAGTCTGCAGAACTCTGCTGCATAAGCATCCACTGTCTTGTCGGCCTGCTTGACGTTGATAAACTTTTGCTGTAGCTCGAACTGTGCCACAACTCTATAGTACTTCATCTTGAACCTTGCAGTAAAATCATCCCAAGCTATGGGATGTTTGTTGCCTACTTCTTCTGATTCCCACCAATCACGTGCGAGGTCCTGAAGTAACAGCTTCACTTGATCCACACATTCTCCCGTCGGTACCTTAGCCGCTGTCAGAATAGCCGTGTTGTCCTTAAGCCATGCATCTGCTGAAATAGCATCTTCCGTGCCCTCGAAACGATGGGGGTTGTACTTGCAGAACCTGGTTGACGCCCCTGAGTCAGTCCTCACTCCCCTTTCCAAAGCCGTTTGTAATTCTTGGTTGAGTAATATATTCTGCTCTTGCAGCTGAGTGTGCATGTGTTGCTGGGCCAACATCTGATGTTGCTGAGTAGTCATCATCCCTCTTATGATTTCCAGAAGGACTGGTGTGTCTACTGCCATAGGGGTAGGCAGAACTATTGGTGGTGTTGGAACCTCCGGATACTGCGGTCCAGCTGTTGGTTCCACTATCACCTCTTCTTAGATGTTCTCATGAGGTAGTACTGGCCTTTATTGCTGACCAACATGGTCATGTTGTTCGTGTTGCCCTTGTTGCTGCTGTCCAGCTCTGACAGATGCGGACGAGGTGCCCCTAAGAAAAGGGACAAGAGAGCAATCAAACGATCGGACAGAAAAGATCAATAAAGTCAAAGGATACCGAAATGTCAAGTTAGGGTCGAAAGCAACGAATCATGAGATCAAGGGGAAATATGTGTGATTGAGACATCCTATAAATTAAAACACCCCACAAGTCTAAAATCAGACCTGCATGGGCAACCACTTAAACCTTGTCACGCCCCAGAACCAGAATACCGGAGAGCGGGGGAGTGACTCAGCCAGCTACGTATTACGGGTAGATGAATACCATATAATACGATCAATGCTGTCTAAAAGATGAGGGGGTGCATACTACATGAAAGTCTCACTAGGGTTACTCAACATCTATTGTCCCAATCGTTCAATAAAAAGAGTAAGTAGAGAACATGTAAAAATGAGCAGTACGACATCCTAAACGCTCAGTCAAAATGTTCTTGAGATCTGGCTTTACAAAATATAGCCAGATAATATAACAAGGTATACACAATCGTTATCAGCTGCAGTCTGACTTAGTTACAATTATGTAAAAGTAAGTGCAAGGCTATCCGACTAACATGTCGGTGCCAAGCGGCAAAATATAAAGTAAGTAGCAAAATGAGCAGGGAAGCAAGGAACCCACTCGTGTCCTCCTGCGATCATCCCTCTAATATTGACCATCTTGGAGGTGGAAGTAAGCTGAGTCCTCGAGAACTGGCTCTAAATCTGGCCATGCAAAACCAGAGAGGTTAGACCTCTAATAGCAAGTACCACAAGGAAGCACGACATGAGAAATAAAACCAGTGGTAATATTTAAGAATTTGATAAATAGGTCTCCGCTTGCTACTGGGATTCACACAACATCAAACACTTCAAACCAACTTCCCAACCAAATAAGGACAGAAGTTGACCCGTCATGTCCTGACATTCTGATCATCTCAGTAGTTAACAGAGTAGGTACAGTACACAAACAAATCAATTTAAACGGCAATACAACTACTACGGCTTGCTAACTGTAAGTTCCAAGTTGCCCTAGAAATATATAATAAGAGATTCCTCAGTTCTTACAATGTACAAGCAAGGCTAGTCTACCCAATAATCAATTGCGCCAATCATGAATTAGACGTATCCCAGTAGGATGCCCATCAACAATATATAGATAAATATAAACAGATACCACTCCCTATCCGTGTGGTAGATTTGCGGTATCTGTGGAAACCAGCCGCCATGTCGGGGCACTAATTATCCCGAGATGGCTGCCATGTAAGAACTCGAAAATCCATTCTCTCCATGCAATTGTTATTTTATTTAACTTAGTAGTCCCTATGTTAATTGAAATCTCATGTCGTGGATCATGGTCATTCAGAATGAGTACTTTCGTACAGAGTACGATATGCATGACTCTACAACGATGCCCATGCGGTTAGGTTGTAGGTCTTACATAGCGTAATACAACAATCAAATCCAGCCACAGAATAATCATGCCTTGACTGTAAGGTACACATGCTGCTTTTATAGAAACAAGTTGAAGTCTGCACGTGTCCATATGCCAATATTCGGGATCGGCTAGTCGATTGTAATGGTTCATGGTTAATATGAACTGTAGAAGCATGGAATTTCACAACCAGAAAGCCCATGCGCCAGACACTACATGCGCTAGAACTCAGACGAAGAACTTCACAGCAAAGTCAATAAGTATAGACATTTGAAGAAGGACTTTTCATTTTATATATAAAAAGTATATTACATGTCTAGAAAAGGTTGTACAAAGAAAAATTTCTACAAAGGAAAGATCCTAAGTCTACAGCCAGCGGCCACCATACGCCTCCAGATAAGCGCAGCAGCCACCATGCGCCATCAGTCAGGCGCAGCAGACATTATGCGCCTCCATCCAGGCGCATCCCGCCATCTCTTCAGCAGCTCAGTTATGTGCATCCAGCCCAGCTATGTGCATCCCTTCAGCCAAATTCTTCCAGCCAGGCTCACCTGGCCGAGCAGAGCCCAGCAGCATTTAACCCTCTGGCTGGAACCAAGGAAGAGAGGAGCACGGCAAAGCTGTGGCCAGGGGAGGCTTCGAAAGAGCCTCCAAAGCCCAAGGAAGACCGTGATCGAAATCATGGCACAAGGAAGCTCTCAACACAACCAGAGTGGGCGACACCCACTTTGAAGGAAGAGAAAGCCTAGCACCGCCATTCCGATCTACGGCTCTTCTCGAACAACGGAGACGAGGCCCGAGCATCCCTATCTTTGGATGCAACAGGCACCTTCCGCCTGCCTCGGAAGCCCTCGACTCCGTCTTTTGGATGTAACAGTCACCTTCAAGTGCATCGAAGACAACACAGCGTCTCATCTTCACCCTCGGGAGCACTTCGTCAACAAAATGCACCCGCATGTTCAAGTTCATGTTGGAAGTACGTGAGGGAATGAGAAGCAAATCTTCTCTCCATGCCACTATTTATAGGCCGGGCAAATCAAACCCACGCGCCAAGTGGATGGCCCTCCGAATTCCGTGCAATGAATTTACATTAAATGGATGAACCGGACGCTTCGAATTCAGCCAAACGGCTATTTATAGCACTCGAAGAGCGAGACAGCCGCATCATTAAAAGACATGTCCGATGCGCCAGCCAGACAGCGCATCACACGGACGCGCCCTTCGGCATCAGGCGCATCACACAGACGCACCCTACAGTACTCGACGCATTACAGAGGGTGCGCCCCCACACATCTCCATACCGAGTGGAACGCCAACCGACGCGCCCACTCAGCTGTCCATCGAACGTCACCAACATTAAATGCTGAACTGACAGAGTTGGCAGCACGCCTCCCAAAGTCTGAACAGTTTAGAAAATGAAGCGTCGACAACGTCAGCATCATCATGACTTTATTTCGACGGCTACTGCCACGTGGCCACTCAACCAACCGCATGCGCCTCTACGGCCATGCGTCCAAATCAGCATGCGCCTCAAAAGCCATGCGCCTCAGACTGCTCTCTGATCCCGAAAGACAGAAGAAAAGTCGCCTGCATGCGCCTCAAAAGCCATGCGCCCCAAATGGTTTGTAACTCCTAAAGGTTATGAGCCGCAGCCTCCTCCTGCGCCCAATCCAAGACGCAGCCCACCAGATCACTCCTCTCCACCAAATCCGAGATCTTCGAACCATGAGTCGACGACACGTGTCCTTTGACTCAACTCATCCAAGATTTCAGCAACGAAAAGATCTTCTCTCTGCTACGTGCCGGCTCACAACAGCAGTATAAAGAGTTCTCTCCCTCGATCAGGGTGCAGCATCCATGCGCCTCCATCAGCAACCTCCACGTGGCGTCCCCACACCGGCGCATCCTGCATGCGCGCATGAGCAGCCAGCCTGCAAAACTATAAATAGAAGGATCATCTCCTTCACACAGGGACAGAGACTCAGAACACAGAGGAGACTCACAACACAGAGAGAATCCACAACAGAGAATCACCGGAGAGGCAGTTCTAGACACTCAACGTCTTCCTCCTCTCAGCAAGCTCCAGCACCCAGAGCAATCAACACCTTCAGAGAACCGATAACCGTCGTCAGCCGGTCAACGGAGTCAACGCATTACCACTCGCTCCATTGGCACTAAGGACCCAGCTTAAACAAAAGTGTACTCCTAGGACTACATCTAAGTCCTATATTGTATCATTGTTCTGTTTGTATTAAAATTTCAATCAAAATAATTTTAATGGCAAACAAGCTGGCGACTCTGCTGGGGACTTCTTTCTCCTCTACCGAGAAGGTTGTGTCACAGGCCGACGACGTGAAGGTGGGCTCCTCCCACAAGATGCTGGTAGTGCGCCTCAATCAACAGGCGTACGAGGAGTTCATTTCTGAAGGAAGTGCGAGTCCTTCGAAGCGGTTGTCGAAGCCGAAGAAGACCCGCGCAGTCTGGGTACGCAAAGTCGACGCCTCGGGCACCACCGTTGAAGGGGATGCGCCCGTCCAGCCTTCCTTTCCTGCTGACGTCCTCAGCAGTCAAGGTGCGCCCGCTGATGCAGCACATCTCTCGGGGAAGCGTGCGGCTGACCACGTTCCCCAGCCATCTTCCTCTCAGGCGTGGAAGATACGTCGACGGAGCAGGGGCGCAGCCAATGCCCCGCGCATCACTTCTGATGCGCCACAAAGAGCCTCTGTCTTTGACAGACTCACTCGTTGTAATGGCGAGGAGAATTTGGATGCTGAGTACTATGCGCCCCAGCGGGCTGGTACGAAGAAATCCAAGGCGGCACGGGCCATGCGCCACAAACGTGCTATGCCAGCAGCCGGCCAGAGGCACGCGCTTACGATCACGCGCGCTGCCGATGGCAAGCTGTACAAGGTTGACTCAAGTGCTTCTGCACCGACGACGAGTCGACCTTCAAAGTCCTCATCTCGCTTGGGCGCATTCACTGCGTGCACAACCAAGCCAAGAAAGGCAAACTCAGTGGTCTTGAACTCCCGCGCCTCCTCTGGTTGTGCGTTTGAGGTCCGTTCAAGTCACTTCAAATGCTGTGGTTCCCCCACTACTGATCGTGATGCCTGCTTGGTATTAGATCAGGGGGCGCAGCACTCATCCGACCACCCCGGCGCTTGGCCCTGCCATGCGCCTGAGAGGGGTGTGAGGGTAGCACTCTCCTCCAACGACCTGCGCAACGTGATCACTCACAAGCGCCGGTCAGGAGAGTTGACCAACAAGCACGATGCGCCTCTCACGGGGCACACTTGTGCAGTGGTCACCATCAACTGCTGTTGCAAGACGGCAGTACCGCCAAAGCAGTATGTCTTCCAACGGCTACAATCATCGACACCCCTCCGACATCGCCTTGGGACGAAGGTGTCAGCAGAAGAGGAGCTAAAGGTTGCTTCATACAACGTGATCTCCAACTCCTCATCTGTCCGGAAGACGACTGCCAATTCCTCGTCTTCATCCAAAAGCCAGCCGAGGAAAACCAAGGCAGCTGTCTCGACCTCTGGAGTGTTCGAAGGCACTCGGTTAAGGAAGAAGTTCTTGGAGGAAGCTGGGGGTAGCCAGACCCTTGTCGAGCCTCCTTCCGAAGACGAAGATGTCCAAAGCACAGCTGCGGCGGATCTTCATCAAGGCGAAGATGGCCTCCCTGAAGCCCCTCAAAATGACAATGTCCTCCAGGACACCGCCGGGGGTAGTGCTGGAAACGAAGAGGCCCTTCAAGACAGAGCTGAGGGCAGTCAGGCCCTTGCAGATGCGCCTGTCGAAGACGAACTCCAGAATGTGGCTGGGGGTGGCCAAACACCAGGAGAAGTGACTCCCCCACATGAGAGCGAGGCTGAGAGCGAAGCCTCAACTAATCCATCCACTTTCGGCCGTGTCATGACAGTATACATGACCGGGGGTGATCTTGAGACTGATGCGCCGCCACAGGACATTGTCCAGCGCATAGACTCACTAGAGGAAGGACTCAAAACCCTCTCTGCCTCAATGCAAGCACTGACTCAAGCAGTGTTTGAGATGCGGTCGGCCTTGATCAGGACACCTTCAAATGGTCCCGACCCAGAAGCCAATGGAGAGTCGAGTGTGCCCCTCCAACGGACACCCTCAGACACAGAAGCACCCCGGACGTCGGAGCCCTCAAATGCTCCACTCCGGGTGGTACCTCCTTCCCCGACTCCTAGCTCCACGGAGGACGTGGTCGAAATGATCAAAGATCTGCGGGAGCGCTTCGAGTCCAAGAACAGGCAGGAGGAGCGCCAGAAGATGGGCATTCCCCAGCCTTATCCCCTTGAGTGAAACAAGGTGGTCTATCCCCCAAAGTATAAACCACAAACACTCACGCCGTATGACGGGAAGGACTCTCCACGACGGTACCTGACGTACTTCCAATCGCAGACAGGGCATCTTCCGAAGGAGGACGCGCTCCTCACCAGCATCTTTGTTGGGGCCCTGAAAGGGGTGGCGTATGACTGGTACTGCAGCCTCCCCGATAATTCCATATCGTCCTTCGACGACCTGACACGCCTCTTCCTCGATCGCTTCTACGACGGTGGGAAGGACATGACGATGGCGTCTCTCATTGAGATACGTCAGAAGGACAAGGAAACGGTTCGGGCATTCATCGAACGCTTCCGTCAGGCCTGCTTCAGGCTACCTCCAGGCATGCCAGAGCATGCGCTTCTCTCCGCTTGCAGTATGAACATGCTGCCTGCAGTAAAGCTCTGGCTTAACTCTACTCCCCCTCCCGACTGGAGCTCCCTAATCATCGAAGCTGAAGCTGCAGAGAAGAAGGCGGCCAATGCACGTCTTCTGGGTGTTAGCTTCCCCGCCTTTGACGATAAGGGGAAAAAGTCCGCAATCAACAACTCCGGACGAGAAACAAAGGGGAAACAGGCATTGACTATTAATGCCTCGAAGGGTGCATCTGCGCCTACTCAAAAGCCTCCACTAGCACTGAGACCCAAGGAGGTTTATTCATTCAATGATGACGACACCCTGCAACTCTTTGAGATACTGAAGCAGGGTGACAAGATCAAGCTTCCGGACCCGAAGCGGCCCGATGAAGTCGGGAAAGTGGACAACCCGAGGTACTGTCACTACCATCGGTTTGTCGGACACCCGACCAAGGACTGCTACGTCCTCAAAAATTACATCCAGCGCATGATCAATGCGGATGTAATCTCCGTCGACTACGAAGAGAAGACGGTGTCAGCTAATGTGGTGTAACTTCAGTTCGGCACCTTGCCGCCGACTACCACACAAGATGGCGTCGTCCCCATCCCTAAGGCGACAATGGAGGTAGTGAACTTGCCACCCACCCGTGACAATGTGAGTGGACTTGTCCCACTCACCACATCTCGAGGAGAGGTCCTCTGGGTTCACCCCGACCTCGTCTCCGAGGTAACTCAACCGGAGGTACGCCCTACCTCCAAAGCAAAAGACAGGAAGATCAAGTCTTGCCGCACGGTCTCTTCTTCAACGGAAGAGGCGCTTCCTGTGCAGACGCATGCACAACAGAACTCCCAGCCCGGTGAAGCTGCCGCCGAAGTGGTGCCTCCTGGCACCATCCCTGAGGAGGGTCCATCCAAGCCCTCAGCAGCCAATAAACAAAAGCAAGTGGAGGCCCGTTTCGACAGACCTCTGCGGAAAGAAAATGCTTCGGGGCTAGCCAAGCCCCACAATTTTGACATTCTGGCGCAACTGGCCAGTACTCCTGCACGCTTGTCTTTGTTCGAGCTCCTGCGTCTCTCCAAGGACTCCCGAGAAGCTCTCTGCGAAGCTCTGAAGGATGCCGAATCCTTTCTCAGTCAAATCAAGCAGCCTGAAGACCTCCCAACTACTTGTGCACACTGTCATTGTACGGATGAAGTTATCCCAAACATAACTTTCACCCAACAAGACATGCTGCTCAAGCATCACCGACATAACCGACCGTTGTATTACACAGGGTACATCGGTTCGGTAAAGGTGAGCAGGATTCAGATCGATCCGGGGTCTTCCCTAAGCATCATTCCAAAGGCGCTGCTATCAAAGCTGGAGATCCCAATGTACCGGCTGGCGCCCTCTAATACGACCATCAGTGGCTTCAACGCTAGCAAGAGCGAGCCACTGGGCAAGATCCGGCTGAAGTGTCACATCGGCAGCCTCAAAACTGAGGTGACTTGTTATGTGGTGGATGCCGAGGTCAACTACAACATCTTACTCGGACGACCATGGTTACATGAGTACATGGTGGTGCCCTCCACGCTCCACCAATGCATGAAATATGTATCCACCAACGGCGTCATCCGGACGGAGTTTACAGATATCGATCCCTTCAAAGGGATTGAGGCCTACTTCACCGATTCCGACTTGTACAAGCCACTTGACGAGGAGGAAGCCAACGACGCCGATGATGAAGCAGAGACGGCAACAGAGCCAGACTTGGAGCCCGAAATGACTCCCGACGCCCCCCTTGAAAATCCGATTGAAGGGCAAGCCTCCCCAGAAGGCGCCTCCAATGAGCATCAAGCTATCAGGGAAAACACCGACTCACGAAGCTCCCCTGAAGATACGCCTCAAGGGAAAGCCACCTCAAACAGCGGCTCCCCTGGTGGTAAAATTACAAGGGAAGGCGCCACTCATCAGAGGCGCAACCGAGGCACCTCTCAAGGTGCGTCTTAAAGGCAAGCCGCCGCAGTCATCCAAGATGCCGGAGAGGGCTCACATAACCCTCTCAGACCCCAAAGTCAGAGCGGTGGAGGACTCTCCTGATCCGGCCCCAGTGCTTACAGATGAGGAGCTTGGCGAATATATCTCTGCTGATGTAGACGTACCCTCCTTCGACAATGTAATCCCACGGGATAAAATCTCGTACTTTATCAATAATAGAGTGTCTTTCAATTATTCTTGTCTTCCACACTGGAATGCCATGTATATATTAGATAACGCTCTACGGTCGTTGCAAACACAAATAACGACCGTCCACCATAATCGAGTGGTCCCATCTCAAGGAGTCTTCATAATCCCTCCACGAAGCCGAGACGAAGGCACCATCATCTCGGGCAAAATCGAGCGTCGTCGGGACCTCCCGTCAATCGAGCCCGAATCTGATACCGGCAGAGTACAAGTCTATCGGTACACAGATACGGCTAAGCACATCATCCAAAAGATGGGCTATGACCTGAAAAGCAACAAAGGCCTAAACTACGGCAAGGGTCGGCATCTCCCTGTCCGGCTTTCGATGCCCAATGGAAAGCCACAGGATTACTATAATCGGACTCGACGGGGGTTAGGCTATGTCACGCCGCCATCAACTCCAGAGAGTTCAGACGCAGAAGACATAGAACAGTCCCACTCGTCTGAAGCATCGACGTGGGATTCCGATACCAGTATCGGATCAGTCTTCAGGAAAGTGCTGTCAGCTAACATGACATCGGCGCAACCTCAGAAAGATGAAGGCGAAGACCAACCGCCGGAACCCTTCGAAGAGGAACCCTGGGCTCAGCGCCTAGGAGAACAATGGGAGTCTCGTTTTGAGTTACGAGAACTTCCCACCGAAGACGAAGTCGAGCAGATCGACCTCGGGGATGGGTCTTCTTCTAAACCCATCTTCATCAGCAAAAGCTTGGAAGGAGAAGACCGAGAATCTTTAGTCCAACTGGCTAAAGAGTATATTGACGTCTTCGCCTGGAGCTACGAAGACATGCCGGGTCTCGATCCACAGATCGCGATGCATAGGTTGAACATCTTACCAGATGCCAAACCTATCAAACAACAACATCGACGCTTTCGCCCGGACATCATGAATGCCATCGATCAGGAGATGGACAAACTCTTGACCAGTGGCTTCATCCGTGAGGAACAACACCCGGACTGGGTAGCCAACGTCGTCCCTGTCACCAAGAAGAACGGGAAGATACGAGTCTGTATCGACTTCAGGGATCTCAACTCTGCTTGCCCGAAGGATGAATTCCCGCTCCCAATCACCGATGTAATGATCGACAACACATGTGGCTTTGAACGCATGTCCTTCATGGACGGGTATTCAGGCTACAATCAAATCAAGATGTTCCCCGATGACGCAAAACACACGTCATTCAGGACTCCGAAAGGTGTTTTCTGCTACACAGTAATGCCCTTCGGCTTGAAGAATGCCGGTGCAACATACCAACGAGCGATGAGTACCATCTTCCGTCAACATCTTCGCAAGACAGTTGAGTGCTATGTTGACGACATCGCAGTCAAGAGCCGCCTCAAAAAAGATCACCTACAGGACCTGAGGACGGTCTTTGATCTCATGCGGGCACATCAACTCAAAATGAACCCCGCTAAATCCTTCCTGGGGGTTTCTAGCGGCAAATTCTTGGGCTTTGTCATCACGGCAAAAGGCATTCATGTCGATCCCGAGAAGACTAAAGCCATCCTCAACATGGACCCTCCGAAGAACCTTCGAGAACTTCGGGGCTTACAGGGACGTCTGGCATACATCCGGAGGTTCATAGCAAACCTCTCCGGTAAATGTTAACCCTTTACTCAGCTCATGAAGAAGGGAGTCTCTTACGTCTGGACAGAGGAGTGCCAAAAGGCTTTCGACGACATCAAGGCTTACTTGACAAGCCCGCCAGTCCTAGTGGCACCTGTCGCCGGCAAACCATTTCTCCTCTACGTCCGTGCCATGGATCATTCCCTCGGTGCTTTACTGGCTCAAAACAGCGATGCAGGCTACGAGCAAGCAATCTACTACCTCAGTCGAACACTCATCGGGGCCGAACACCGGTACAACCCCGTTGAAAAGGAGTGCTTGGCTTTGGTGTTTGCCATTCAGAAGACTCGTCATTACGTCTCGGGCCAGACAATTCACGTCATCTCCCGAGTCAATCCACTCAGAGTTCTCATGACGAAGCCAGGGTCATTAAACTCCTGGCTGGCTACATGGACGATCCTACTAACGCCATACAACATGGTGTTTGTCCCGCAGAAGGCGGTCAAGGGTCAGGCTCTGGCTGACTTTTTAGCTGCACACCCCATCCCAGAATCTTCAAAACTCTATGAAGACATCCCGGATGAAGTCCAAGAATCAAACGTCACTGAAGGAAGCCCCGTTTGGCGGATGTTCTTCGATGGCGCTTCAAGAACGGGCCCCAACGGCCAAATCATCGCAGGAGTGGGGGTAGTCTTGGTCTCCCCCGATCAGCTGGTCATCCAGCGCGCATACTCTCTTTCGAAGCCGTGCTCCAACAATGTTGCTGAGTACAACGCACTCGTCATGGGACTCCAGCTAGCACAACAGCTGGAGGTGGATCATCTGGAAGCCTACGGCGACTCGAAACTCGTCGTAAACCAGATTCGGGGGCAATACGAGGTTCGCCATGAAGATTTGATCCCTTACCATGAAGTTGCATTGAACATCATTTCAACCTTCACTGGGTTCTTCATCGAACATGTACCCCGTCTACAAAACTTGGAGGCTGACGCTCTGGCTGGCCTCGCAGCCTCATTGGCCGCGCCCCTTGGGACTCAACACTATGTCACGGTAACTGGCCGAGACTTGATTTGTCCCAGAAACAACCTATGTTTGCAAATGGCTCACGCCGTGCCGACAAACACCGATGTTAATGTCCGAGACTGGAGATTCCTGTTCATCGACTTCGCCGTCTACGGAATCCTTCCGGAAGACCCGAAGGAAGCCGTCTCAGTCAGGAGACGCTCTCTTCAATTCTACTACGATACAGCCACTAAAACGCTGTACCGACGCTCCTTCGACGGGCTTCTCCTTCGATGCCTGTCTAACGAAGAAGCGGCCGAAGCTCTTCGAGAAGCTCTTGACGGAACTTGCGGAGCTCACCAACCAGGTCCTAAGTTGCAAGATCGACTGCGACGTATGGGCTACTACTGGCCAACCATGGCCGCCGACGCAGTGGAATATGCTAAGAAGTGCCATGCATACCAACTTCATGCAGACTTCATACATACACCGTCCGAACCTCTACATCCTACAGTCGCCTCCTGGCCATTCGAAGCCTGGGGCATGGACATTGTAGGACCAATCACCCCTCCTTCATCAAGAGGACATCGTTTCATCCTGGCCATCACCGATTACTTCTCCAAATGGGCGGAAGCAGTCCTACTAGCGGAAGTAAAAAGCTCCAGGGTGGTCAGCTTTATCAAACACCATGTCATTTACCGTTTCGGAGTACCCAGGCGAATCATTCATGACAATGGTCCCCAGTTCATCAGCCATATTTTCAACAGGTTCTGTGACAAGAATCGCATTCAAAACGTGGCCTCAACTGCCTACAATCCGGAAGCAAACGAATTGGCCGAGGCGTTCAACAAAACTATCGTCAGGCTGCTCAAAAAAGTCGTGTCATCCAACAAACGCGACTGGGACGAAAAGCTCGGCGAATGTCTTTGGGCCTACCGCACAACGGTACGGACCCCAACAGGCAACACACCATTCTCCCTGGTCTACGGGAGCGAAGCGGTACTGCCTCTCGAGATCCAGATCCCCTTACTCCGAGTAGCGATCACAAACAAACTCACAGAAGAAGACAATCAACGTCGTCGTCTGCGGAAACTGGAGGCACTTGACGAAAAGCGTCTCCTAGCTCAACAACGCATCGAACTTTACCAAGCCCGTATATCACAGGCTTTCAACAAGAAGGTCAAGCAAAGAACTTTCCAAGTTGGCGACCTGGTTTTAGCAGTCAGAAGGCCAATGGTGTTAACTCACAAGACACCAGGGAAGTTCGAGCCCAAATGGGAAGGACCCTTCATCATTGAGACGGTATACTCAAACGGTGCTTACCGCCTCGCCAAACCCAATGGGGACTTGTTCATGATGCCCATCAACGGCAAGTTCCTAAAGAAGTACTATTCTTGACATCCTCCAAGACATGTATTTCCCCAAACAACCTCTTTTCACAAAATCAAACGCTTCCGGAACCCAGCTGTTCCGTGGCATCCTTCCGTAGAAAGATAACCACGTCCACATTACCTCTGAGTTGTCTCTCTACATCCTACAAAGCGGAACCTTACATTTCGTGAGCTTACGCTATCCTTCATGTTTACCACGTCCACATTACCTCTGAGTAAACATCCCGTACAAACAACTCCTGTGTTGTCGTACATTGATCGCAGAACTTCCACGTCCACATTACCTCTGAGTTGTTCAGCGTATCCCCCAGGATCATTCCTACCACGTCCATAAATACCTCTGAGTAGGAAGATTCTATCATTTGAACCTAATGATTGCCATGTCCACATTACCTCTGAGCAAACATGTTGGTTCCTTCAAACTTATTATCTGTACCTAGAAACCAAGGTGCGCAAAAGATAATAGGTCCACATAAATCATCAAGTTCATGAGATCAAAAATGAACACATCACAAAAAAAAAGATAGTGTATTTCTTTATTTTTCAAAAAAGGGAGTACAGAAATACGCTATTTTCCCAGCAAGAGTTACAAAAACACATAAAAAGAAGAGAGACTACAGTCCCCGATCCTCTCCAGGGTGGGATGAGAGCTCTCTGACTCGACGTCTCAGGTCGGCAGTGCGAGTTTCCACAGTCGCCTGGACTCGGAGCTCGGCTTCTTGACGCATTAATCCGACAGCCTCAGCGGAAGTTTTACTCTCATACTTCTCATCAAGCTGTCGTCGCTGCTGAGCCAAAGCAAGGGTCCGCTGAGTAAGAGTCGCTTCCTCCTGCTTGAATGCCACGTGTTCAGCCAGGACACGATCAGCTTCTAGTTGAAGTTGGGCCCGCTGGTCTTCAAGACGGCGCATCTGAGCATCAACCTCTGCGATGTTAGCGTCCACCGCAGCCCGCTTCTCCGTCGTCTTCTCCATAGATTGAGACAACTGCTCCGCCGCAGCCTCAGTCCCAGCCACTTCACGCTCCCAACTGCTCACATCGGCTCGATGGGAAGCCTCGATTTCAGCCATCAACTTCCCTATCTCTGCATCTATCAAGACAGAGAGGTCATTTCGTTGGATGCGCTGCAGTTCCGCGAGCCGCTCGTCCAGCTCAATCACCGAAACCTCCAGAATTTCGGCCATATGGTCATGGCCTTGGTGAACGCGGATCAGCTCGATACAAGGCATTGCCAAAGCTTTTGCTGTCGCAAAGCTCCCCTTGGCATCCATCACTGCAGATACACCTTTCTCCAGCATTTTGTATACTCCCTCGACGAGGAACTTCACATACTCGTCGGCATCCGCCAGCACCTGCAACGTCATAGCAGGAGTTGGGAGAGCTACTACAGTTTGCGGACCGGAGGAAGATCCGCCAACCTCGATCTGAGAGGTTTGAACCTCGGCAGTAATAGGCTCTTCATCAACAGGGGCCAGACTGCTAGCCCGAGGAGCCGAAGGAACAGAAGGAGCCGACACATGCGTCGTGATAGTACCCCAAGTGGAAGGAGCAACAGAGGGTTCCACACCCTTACCCTTCTCAAGCCCGAAGAAATCACCGACGTCAACGGCCACCTCTTCTACCCCCGACGTTCTATCAGCATCAGCTACCTCCCCCGGCAAAACAGGGAGATCAACATTTATCTTCTGGCCAGCCCCAGGAGACAAGACCGGCAGAAGGGTCTCATTCTTCTCAAGTCCCTCTACAGGGACAGAATCTGTCGCTACCGCCTGATCGGTAGCCATCTCTATGTCCATGGTTGAAGCCAAGGAAGGATTTGGCAATGATTCAGCCGACCTCCCTTCATCATGACAATGAGGAGAATCAACCCTCTCTTCTATCCTCACTGCTTCTGCTGCCCCCGCAACAGACTCCTACAGCTCCGGAGCGATGTCATCGGAAGATGATGAACTCCATTCCTCTTCATCACCAGGAAGCTGTGCACTTGCTAAACCTTCGATATGTGAAGCCTCCGCTGTGGCCTTCGTCACCTCGGAAGCTGCTACACCCTCAGGTTCCCTCCTGACATAACCCGGGGATACCGGAACCTCCACGATGACAGTATCCTCCGGATCTTCCTCCATGAGAGACATCATAGTCGGCGGGATACGCACTCCAGACGAGCTCGCCATCTCTTCTCGCCTACTCCCACCCGACTTTGGGGTACGAGGTTTTCTTTTTAGCGGCTCCTACAAAAGAAGATGGGGCCTCGTAAGTGGCGGAACCAAAATCAGATTTAGTAGGATGTCCTTACCTCTTCAGATGCCGAATCCGATGACACCGTCGGTAACGATGCCTTCTTCTACTTCTTCGACACAAGAGATTCAGCCCCTGTATCTGCACATCGTTTCGATCGATCGCCCGAGGGTTCTGCTTGTGATGCGGAAGGGGCACTCCGTTGACCCACCCCTGACGGACGATGCGGTCGGGCCTTCACTGGCGTACCCCCAGTCGCTGCTAACTGGGTGCCTGCGATAAGGCTGGTCTCCCTGTCATATCCGGAGGGCGGGGCAGCCATAACACAGTAAAATTTGGCGGCCGAGTAAAGAATGGGCGGCCGCGGATCGGGGACGGGCAACGTAAAACGAGCTCCGGTACATCCGGCATTATAGTAATGCCAAGCTCGTGCACCATCCAACAAACTTCCAACATACCCCAGGGTAATACTGGGGTTATCCAACATCATCTGAGCATAACCAAATTACCGCGCAAAGCGACTCGGCAAGTACGGTTCCAGGTAGCACTGATTCCTGTTCCGGTACACCAGATGGGACGGTCGGATACTTTGCAACCAGCAGAATCCCCATTGAGGCAGAGTGGTGGTCCTTCACCCAGGTCCCTTAAATCCTCGTTGGCCTCAAAACCCAAATAGATGGGACCAACTTTGATGATCTCCCAACCCTGAAGACGGAATAAAACCTTTCTACAAACCGGGACACCAGTATGCGACCAGCTCCTCCGATGGAAACGACGAAGGAATGCATCTCCAGCCTTATAATCTCCTTCCAAGCCTGGGCTCATCACACTGGGATGATGCAGAATCAGCCATCCCATCAAATAGTGAAACGGCAGTTCGGTGCGCGGGAAGTTATTTTTTTCTGCCTCTATCATGAATCACATTTCCAGCAAACTCTCGCAAACCTCGCTGCAGGTTACATACCATTGCGGGGAGGAGAGCCAAGCGCCGGCCGAAGACCAATTTTACGGCTGGCAGGATTAAGTTTCGAGTCACCCTCTCGACGGCACCGGATCCACCTGCGAACACGCAATCCCGGAGCCATATCATCAGATAGGCGACCAAAACCGCCTTGGATGACATTGGATAAGCAAGGTGCCAGAAGCAGCTGTAGGAGCGTGCATCTGACTGTTGGTCTTCATTTCCTCGGGGATTCTTCTCCCCTAACGTGCTCATTTCGGACAGCACCTCGCTACGAGAGAGCGCCGGCGGAGTAGAAAACTTCGAAGAATCCTCTTTGTCTTGTCTAAAGACATAATCTCCAGGAGTGCGAGGAACATGTGCCTATTAAGGTCAACACCCGCCTGGGTAGCACAGATCGCGGCAGTCAACCCGATCTCTCGGAGCTCAGTCCGAAATCGCGACAAGATCCAGAGCGTCAGTTTATCCCATTTGGAGACGTAATGGCACCAACCCTCCACCGGAAACTCTCCTGTCGGGTAGGAGCGTTCCATCAAAAACATACGATGTGTAAAAGTCGAAGCACTATAAGCAAGCGTATCAATGGGTACATCACTGTAGAGGCTCCCAGGACGTAAAGTCCGCCAAGTGTAAGAAGACCCAGACCGTACAACGGTCAAAGCATCCCTTTGGTCGGAAGTAGAATCAATTTGGATGACACCAGTCACCGCTCCCCCCTGAGAAGGGGTAAGCTCCCAAGACATCCTCCTCTGGGAAACAAGGCGACAGAAGGACGTCAAAGGCCACTGACGTTCAAGTTGCTTAACAGTCATATGCACTCCATTCGCAGTAAAGAACCAGTCCTCCTTGACCTTCAGCACTGACGAGTCAGTAGAAGTGAGACGGTCTCCAAACAGGAACTCAGGCTTCAGGAAGGTCACTTTATCAGATGTGGAAGATTTAATGACTCCACGCTCCATCATCCGTTTGAGGAACCAATACTGCTGTTCACGGATTAGGGTCATTCTCTCAGGAGGCTGATCCAGCATAAGAGCATCTTGAGCAGGGTTTATCACTTCCTCGTTATGCTCTACTCCCATTTGGTTGAAGGCAGCCTCCAAGAAAACTTCACTCAAAAGCGGGATTGCCATCGACACTAGCAAAAGATCAGAAAAAGTCAGAAGAGAACACACAATGTGTCTAAAGGAGAAAACTGCGGTGCATCATCAGGGATTGAACCCATATGCATGGCCTCGGCGCATCATCAGGGTTTGAACCCATGCGCGTCAGCAGTATGGCCTCGGCACATCACCAGGGTTTAAACCCATGCGCGTCGGCGGACAAAGACCGCGGCACATCATTAAAGACTCAAGGCCTATGTGCGTTGGCGTACGGACAATGAGACTTACCAACCACCTCCGGCCGAACTTCGACAGGCCGACGGGGAACGACAGCCGCCGCAACTTCCGCGGACTCCTTCGCTTTCTCCTTCCCCTTGCCGGCAGCACCGCGAGGAGTCTTGGGAGCCATTCTCTCGAGGAAGGAGAAGTTAGGGTTTTGAAGAAGAAACTCTAAAGAAGCAGAGGCACAGAGAAGAAGAACCCTTTCTCTCTCACTCTTACCTATTTATAGGGCTTGGTCGCACGCGACGGGTGATCTCAGCCGTCGCCTCGGGTTCTGTGCAAGGATAGCAGCAAATAAAACCAAAAGATCATCATTAATCTTTTCGGTTACCGAGGCACCATCATCATTAACTGAGAAGAGCATGCGCCCGAACAGGCATGCGCCCAGAAATCATGCGCCCTGAACTCCATGCTTCTTATTCAAAGTATTCCAAAACTTATTCAAAAGTTTTAAAAACTTTGAAGGGGGTCTTGTAGAAGCATGGAATTTCACAACCAGAAAGCCCATGCGCCAGACACTACATGCGCTAGAACTCAGACGAAGAACTTCACAGCAAAGTCAATAAGTATAGACATTTGAAGAAGGACTTTTCATTTTATATATAAAAAAGTCTATTGCATGTCTAGAAAAGGTTGTACAAAAGAAAATTTCTACAAAGGAAAGATCCTAAGTCTACAGCCAGCGGCCACCATACGCCTCCAGATAAGCGCAGCAGCCACCATGCGCCATCAGTCAGGCACAGCAGACATTATGCGCCTCCATCCAGGCGCATCCTGCCATCTCTTCAGCAGCTCAGTTATGTGCATCCAGCCCAGCTATGTGCATCCCTTCAGCCAAATTCTTCCAGCCAGGCTCACCTGGCCGAGCAGAGCCCAGCAGCATTTAACCCTCTGGCTGGAACCAAGGAAGAGAGGAGCACGACAAAGCTGTGGCCAGGGGAGGCTTCGAAAGAGCCTCCAAAGCCCAAGGAAGACAGTGATCGAAATCATGGCACAAGGAAGCTCTCAACACAACCAGAGTGGGCGACACCCACTTTGAAGGAAGAGAAAGCCTAGCACCGCCATTCTGATCTACGGCTCTTCCCGAACAACGGAGACGAGGTCCGAGCATCCCTATCTTTGGATGCAACATGCACCTTCCGCCTGCCTCGGAAGCCCTCGACTCCGTCTTTTGGATGTAGCAGTCACCTTCAAGTGCATCGAAGACAACACAGCATCTCATCTTCACCCTCGGGAGCACTTCGTCAACAGAATGCACCCGCATATTCAAGTTCATGTTGGAAGTACGTGAGGGAATGAGAAGCAAATCTTCTCTCCATGCCACTATTTATAGGCCGGGCAGATCAAACCCACGCGCCAAGTGGATGGCCCTCCGAATTCCGTGCAATGAATTTACATTAAATGGATGAACCGGACGCTTCGAATTCAGCCAAACGGCTATTTATAGCACTCGAAGAGCGAGACAGCCGCATCATTAAAAGACATGTCCGATGCGCCAGCCAGACAGCACATCACACGGACGCGCCCTTCGGCATCAGGCGCATCACACAGACGCGCCCTACAGTACTCGACGCATTACAGAGGGTGCGCCCCCACACATCTCCATACCGAGTGGAACGCCAACCGACGCGCCCACTCAGCTGTCCATCAAACGTCACCAACATTAAATGCTGAACTGACAGAGTTGGCAGCACGCCTTCCAAAGTCTGAACAGTTCAGAAAACGAAGCGTCGACAACGTCAGCATCATCATGACTTTATTTCGACGGCTACTGCCACGTGGCCACTCAACCAACCGCATGCGCCTCTACGGCCATGCGTCCAAATCAGCATGCGCCTCAAAAGCCATACGCCTCAGACTGCTCTCTGATCCCGAAAGACAGAAGGAAAGTCGCCTGCATGCGCCTCAAAAGCCATGCGCCCCAAATGGTTTGTAACTTCTAAAGGTTATGAGCCACAGCCTCCTCCTGCGCCCAATCCAAGGTGCAGCCCACCAGATCACTCCTCTCCACCAAATCCGAGATCTTCGAACCATGAGTCGACGACACGTGTCCTTTGACTCAACTCATCCAAGATTTCAGCAACGAAAAGATCTTCTCTCTGCTACGTGCCGGCTCACAATAGCAGTATGAAGAGTTCTCCCCCTCGATCAGGGCGTAGCATCCATGCGCCTCCATCAGCAACCTCCATGTGGCGTCCCCACACCGGCGCATCCTGCATGCGCGCATGAGCAGCCAGCCTGCAAAACTATAAATAGAAGGATCATCTCCTTCACACAGGGACAGAGACTCAGAACACAGAGGAGACTCACAACACAGAGAGAATCCACAACAGAGAATCACCGGAGAGGCAGTTCTAGACACTCAACGTCTTCCTCCTCTCAGCAAGCTCCAGCACCCAGAGCAATCAACACCTTCAGAGAACCGATAACCGTCGTCAGCCGGTCAACGGAGTCAACGCATTACCACTCGCTCCATTGGCACTAAGGACCCAGCTTAAACAAAAGTGTACTCCTAGGACTACATCTAAGTCCTATATTGTATCACTGTTCTGTTTGTATTAAAATTTCAATCAAAACAATTTTAATGGCAAACATGAACGTGTCTCATTCAATTTCAATAAGACGACTGGCCAGTCTCTTAGTTTCAACTAGGAACACATTATCAATCATTAGTCGATGTAACAATCAATGTCAATTCGTGACAAAGCATGAGAGTCAAACTAGTATTTAGTATGGTCGAGTCTATAATTCTCAGTGTTAAGTTCCAGTCATTCTGGGTATCCATAAACCAATCGAGACACAGGGCACATTCCACACAACAATATGTATTAAAAATATTAACATATCATGATTATATCGAGTTCATGTCAAAAGGCGCAAGGATATAATAAGGGGTGCCATGCGCCCAAGGAGTACGCCAAAGGAAGTACGCATAAAAAATAGGGTTTCGCATAAAGGAATAACATTACGCGTAAAGGAATATGCATAAAGGAAGTAATGTTACGCGTGAACTTGTACGCGTAAAGAAATAGTATTACGCTTGAACTTGTATGCGTAAAGGAATAGTATTACGCGTGAACTTGTACGCGTAAAGAAAATCATGTTACGCATAAATTTGTACGCATAAAGGAAGTACCGTTACGCGTAAAGGAATACGCGTAAAGGAAGAACATTACGTGTGAAGGAACACGCGTAAAGAAATACGCGTAAAGGAAGAACATTACGCGTGAAGGAACACGCGTAAAGAAATAGCGTTATGCATAAAGGAATAGTATTACGCGTAAAGAAAATACGCCAAGCTACACGGGCATGTATAACCGTGGGCGTAGAGAACCTCCAGAACTCTAAATTTCTATGAAACCTTCAATCTAAGCAAAAAATGGAACTTCCAGAGATCAAAATGGGGTCTTACACAAATCTCAATAATCGAAACGATCAAAACTTGAAATTTTGGAAGTTTGATAAATCAAAACCACTAAAATCCGAAAATGGCCAATTTCTAGATTTACAAAAATAAAACTTTCAAATGTAAAAATGTCAAGTTTTAAACTATCTTAGAATCATGAGAGAAAGATAAATGAACCATAAAAAATGGGTTCTTATGTGGAAGCAATGTGCACTTGCCTAAGCTCTTGGTAGGTGGAGAGAATTATGAGGAAGAAGAAGAGTAAATGAGAATAAGAAGTAATGAAGAGAGAGAAAGGGTTGGGCTTTAAATGGAGATGATGGTAGGTAGGTGGTTGGTTGGGTTCATGATGAACCATCCTAAACCAAAACAAACCAACCCAAGCCGAACCCAAGACAAAGCAAAAACAGAAAATAAAATACAGGAAAAATAATTAGCGTAAAATTAAAGGAATTAAATACAGAATAAATGCATGGTAAATATTAAATAAATATATTCAAGCAGTACACGTATTAAAATATGCATTCTGGGAACGGAGAGTGACACTCTCTCTCTCTCTCTCTCTCCATACTCATCTTCCCCTCCACTTGCAGTCCACCTCCCTCACTTTTGTGATGCAAGTGGTGAGAAAAAAAACTAGGGGGATAGGAACTCATGCTGTCAGAGATTCTCCACTAGCTGCAGCACTTACACGTCGAACCAAACACTGAAAGTACTGCGACCTCCGTCCACTTGCAGCAAAAACTCCCACCCTCCCTGCCACCTTCCGCCTACCAAACAACCCCTAAATGGTTGCATACTAGATTTCCCCCTCCAACATATACCGACAACTTCTCAGTTCTCGTCCTTCAAACAAACTCCAAATATCTCTAGTCATTGACTAGTTCCTTAGGGTGTTTACCTGACTACTGTGGAAAACCTGTAGTCATTGACTAGTTCCTTAGGGTGTTTACCTGACTACTGTGAAAAACCTTAGAGGGTTTCCTGATAACCTATGATGCATGGATACAAACACGTACAGATAATGACACGATACGGGTAGTCACTTGTGTCCATAACATATTTGATAACTATCCTAACTAGTTATGAACCTGAATCACAATAGCACCGAAAAAGTTGCCTATTGTATTTCCCCGCTCCAGCATACAGATTTAACTTCCAAAAATTTGTAAGTCTTCGACTAGTAGGATCAAGTTCCTTAAGTTTGTGATACCTATGTGGCACGAATAAGGACTCGGTTATGGATAGGGGAAAATACATTTTCAGATAGGTACAAGATAGATACAAGGTAGTGACCTATGTTTGTGCAACATAGCTGGTAACTATCCTAACACAAGAAAGATAAACCTTTGGGGATTTACTGATAACCTTATTTTGCACGAATACAAGCACATTTACGAATAAGGAAACAATACAGATATCGGATACAAACATTAGTTAATAGGTACAAGGTAGTCACATATCCTGAGATACAAGAAAGAAATTAAAACATAAAGTCCTATACACCTCTATTTTCTTCAAGGTATTCAAAGTACGAGTTCGTTAATTAACAATCAAACATACTACTATCTTAGAATTTCCTTTCTTCCTGCTCTGAGCACTTGGCTACGCACCATGCATGATTGATGAAGTTGGGGATTGAAAATGCTGAGTGTATCAAACTTTATGACCCTATCCTCTTAGGACTCGTTTGGTTCGCAGAATCATCAAATTGGAAAATGAAAGTGATTATTTTTCTATGTTTGGGTGCCAAAGGAATTGAGAAGGAAAAGAAAGTGATTCCTAATGGAAGAAAAATTATGAAAAAAAATGATTCCATCCATCCAAGGAATCACTTTCCCACATTGAAGTATTCACTTTCTTTTCCAAATTTCTTGGCATTTCCAAATATCGGAAAAGAAAATCAATAAAAATTGTAAGGAAAGGAAATGTCAAGGAGGAATTGATCTCCTTTTCCTTCCATTCCACGAACCAAACGAGGTTTAGGGGGATGAGTTTTAGATTCCTTACCCTTGTTTGGTATGTCTAGGATTGAGAATTTGGAAGAAATATGAGGGGCTTCATATTCCCGTAAAACCCAAGGCCCCCCAATAGTTTTGTTTTCCCAGAAATGTTTCGATGTTTTATTTGGACAATAATACACTTCTTTTACTTTCAAAATTTCAAGTTCTATTCTAAACATGTGAATTTAGGTAATACAAACATTATGAAATTGATGAAAGGGTATATGTTAAGCTAAATAACTTAAGATTTATTTTTCATATTTCCAACATAACCTAATCAAACATGGATACGGAAATGTTGAATTCATTTTCCATGAAAAATGAATGGAAAGTGAATTGGAATATAAAACTTTCATCCAAATGCCCCTTCATTCCTAGCAAGGTGAAGATCTAGAAGAAGAAAAAAAATCTAAGAGAGGAAAAAAAAACACTCTCCATAACATGACAAGAAGAAAGACATCAGTTGATGAAGGAAACTTTTAACACACCATCAAAACAGCTCAAGAAGCTAGAGTAGTGCCTGCAGCACTCCACTCCACTAACGAAGCTACTACTACTCTTCATAATACTCATCCAGCTTGACTTCTGGTAGAGGAGCATCTAACCAACCATGATACCATCTCTTGTCTTCTTTCTTTGCGCATTTGCTTGTGACAGCACTGTACAGTGACCTTGGTCCAAGGATGTCATGCACTGGCACTTGTCTCCAGCATGTCCACCATTGAAAAATAAATGTCATGGCAAAGTTAGTTGTCTGTAGGGGTCCATACGCTTTTGGAGCACAGCACAGTATCAGTGGAAAGTGATGGAATCAGAATTCAAACCCCAACCTTCTTGTTGGCTTAGGTAAGGTTCCATCTCTTCATCTCCATCACAGTACCACCAAAGTCCTACATGATAGCATGATACTTAAATCATCTTTATTATTATTTACTTGGGTCAATGAGCATTGTTCAGTGCCTCTACTAACTGAACCACTTCTTGTTGTGTCTTAATAGAGAACACATTATTAGTAGAGACAAGAACCAATGGTTGAGCTGAATTCAAGGCTTTCGGTTTGTGGTTAGTTGTATAGGCGAAGGACATAAGAAAGATCAATCGTTGAAAGTGGATTTTGTTGGATGCATACGCAAAGAAAGTGGGACTTTCATCTCGCTTTCAACTCACCTACACTGTGCCAAACCGGCCCTAACCAAGGAAAATTTAAGAGAAGTGAAAATATCGTCTTCCTCTATTTGAAATTGAGGACCAATCACTTTATTGTTCGTCTATTCTCGAATCCGAGACCTCCCCTTTAATACGAAATGTTCCTATCATCTGATTCTTGTTAGGTAATAGTCCTGATCATACGAAAGGTCGGCACTTCCACTATAATTTTCCAATAATTCTAGGATTAATACAACCAAAAGTCTTACAGCCTTCTTAAATGGCAGTTGTCAATTGGATTCCTCCTTCCCACATGAAGACTGAGGACCCAATTGGCAATTGTCACCTAGACGGTTGTAAGAAGTATGTAAAAAATTTTATTGTAATCATAGCATTGCTCATAATTTTCGCTTCCATTGATTTCTTTTTCTCAGGTACTGAACAATCAAAATCAATTTCCTTTATTTTCCTTTCCCTTTCTCTTTTACCACTTTCTTTTCCTTCAATTTCTTGCAACAAAACATTTTGCCTTGCAGTTTTCCCATAATCCTAAGCAAATTAAGCATTGGCCAGATTGTGGCAAATGATTAGATGAAAAATGGTTACAAAAAAGGGCTTGTTGTTACAATTTCTTCTTCAATCACATGTAGAGAGGCCCCCCAAAATTGGTACATATATACTTTTTAATTGCTTCCGGTCACCAAAATCAACAATGAGAACAAATGGACTTGCGATTTATATAGGTAAAGGAAACCTGAATAAAACTTTTCCTTTTTTAACTCTGCAAATTATTAAAACCTATGTTCAAATCTTTATCATTGGGCCAAAAACTCTTAGTTGTAATGAAGGTCTAATGGTTGAGAGTTATATTCCTTGAAAGGTCAAATATTTTCAACTGCACTGGCGACGGCACCGCAGAGAGAGGGGGAGGAGACGGTGGTGCAGTCGGGCTGGGGGGAGCATGGGCGTGGGTAGGGCTGCAAACGAGCCAAGCTTTTGCAAGCTTGAGCACTAGAATTATTCGAACCCGAGCTTGAGCTTGATAAGTTTTTTATTTTGGAGCTTCAGCTGCTTGGCTCGAGCTTGTTTCTATTAAGCTCGAGCTTGGCTTGGTTTGAGCTCAAGCTTGGCTTGATAAGGAAGCTTGATTCAAGTTTGATAAACAAGCTCGATAAGCTTGAAATCATGCTTGTCGCTCAACTTTATTTCAAGCTCATTAAGCTTGATTTCAAGCTTAACGAGCTTTATTTCAAGCTCATTAAGCTTGATTTCAAGCTTAACGAGCTTGATTTCAAGCTAGTTATGTTTGATTTCAAGTATATGAAATATTAACAATTTATTTATATACATAAATATATAATACACACACACACACACACACACACACACACACACACACACACACACACACATATATATATATATATATATTGTTGGAGTATTTTCTAATATATGGGGCACATGTATTCCGGTGAAGTGGAGCATTCTGATGTGGCGGGTTTGTCACAACCGGCTTCCTACTGATGACGTTCTCCAGAAGATTGGATTTCATCTGGCTTCCAGGTGTCATTGCTGCCTGGCTGGGCATGGGGAGAACCTTCAGCATATATTTTTCCACGGGGATCTTGCTACGTCGGTTTGGTCTGCTTTCCGGGGTTTTTTCAAGGCACGGATGCATAGTGACTTTCTCGTCTTTCTTCAAAGGTGGTGGCGGGGTCCGGGCAGTCATCATCGGAGATCATTGGCGGGTGCGATCATCTGGGTGCTTTGGAAGAATAGGAATAAACATCGGTATGAAGGACGTGGTGCTGGTTTTGACTTCTTGTTTCGGGAGGTGAAACGACAGTTTCGGAAGTCGCTTTCGAGCTGTCGTCATCTTCCGGCTATCCCTCATTGGGCATTAGAGTAGTACTTCTTTTCATTTTCTGTCTTTGTACTTGTTACCATGAGGTCGGATGTACTCATTACCCTCTTTATCAATAAAGGTAACAGTTTTCTTGAAAATATATATATATATATATATATATATATATATATATATATATATATATATATATATATATATATATATATATATTGTTGGAGTGAGTGGGGTTTTCAACCTATGTGGAGAATACCCCGGAGAGCGACGAGCGCCATCCGTGTGTCGGAGAAGCTCGGAGAATGCATGGATCCTATTTTGGAACATATATATATGGTAAGAAAATATATGATTGGATTTCCATATTTACTTTGATTATATATTTATGATTGGACCCTTCATATAATAGCTTTCCATATAATTGAGCTTCCAATTATGGCAAGCCAATTATGATTGGATTTCCATTAAATATATGATTGATACATATTGGAAGTTTTCATATATATTGGCCTTCCATGTATAGATTATCAAGGGCTTATAAAAGGGTGATGCATGCTAGTTGAAAACTTATCTCAAAACAAGAGTACTTTACAATCTTTGAGAGAGAGAGAGGATTAAGGACTATTGTGAAGGAGATATTGTTTCGAATAATTTTTCGGCATCTCTTGTTCTTCGGAGTCCGCAATCAAAAAAATTCTTCTTTCAAGTGAGTTGTGGTGATCCGTGTTGGATCGGGAGGAGCTTGTAGAGGGTGTATTCTCTTTATTCCATTAGTGGAGGTTCTTCGGGGTTGGACTCCGATCGTCTCGTGGTTTTTTCTGCAAGGGTTTTTCACGTCAAAAATCTTTGTGTCTGCGATTGTGTTTGACATTTTTAGTTTGTGTGCTTTTGCTTTGTTCTATCGCAGGACTTTCTGGTTTGGGGGAACGGTTTTCGTGCTTCGTTCCCAACAGAGTGGTATCAGAGCTTCGGGTTCAAAAAAGTGTCAGGAGTTGACAGTCAAACCAGGAAGCAGAGATGGACGCGAAGCCGGTGCGCATGGTGAACCTGAACGGTACCAACTACCATTATTGGCGGAGCAAGATGAAGGATTTGTTGTTCGTCAAGAAGCTACATCTTCCAGTATTTGCATTCGAGAAGCCCAGTGACAAATTCGATGAGGACTAGAACTTCGAGCATATACAGGTGTGTGGGTACATAAGACAGTTCATTGACTAGAACGTGTACAACCACGTTGCCAATATTGAGCATGCGAAGACGTTGTGGGAGAAGCTGGAATCTTTGTACGCGAAAAAGATCGGGGTAAACAAACTGTTCCTGATCCGGATGATGATGGGTCTGCGGTACAAAGATGGTGCATCCATTACGGATCACTTGAGTGAGTTCCAGGGCGTGGTGGACCAGCTATCCTCGATGGGAGTCCAGTTCGACGACGAGGTTCAAGGACTTTGGTTGCTATGTACATTGCCAGACTCGTGGGAGACCGTACGAGTATCTATGATCGCTTCTACTCTGGAAGACGTGGTCAGTCTGGAGTTTGCCAAGAGCGGGGTACTGAATGAAGAGATACGGAGACGTTCTCAGGGTACTTCATCCATATCCCATCACTCAGAGGCACTAGTTTTAGAGAGCCGCAGAAAGGGCAAAAGCAGGGGTCCAGGTGGTGGCAGAGACAAGAGCAGAGGGAAGTCCAAAGGTCGGTACGAGGATTCGGAGTGTTACCATTGTGGCAAGAAGGGCCACATCAAGCAGAATTGTTTCGCTTGGAAGAGAGAGAAGAAGGGCGACAAGGGAAAGCAAGATGAGAACACTACAGCGGCAGCCTTGATACATGGAGGCGATGTGATCGTCGTAGGTGATGAGGTTATCACAAACCTCGCCTGCGATGACAATTTTTGACTGGTGGACCCAGGGGCTTCAGCGCACGTATCTCATAACAGAGCACTATTTACCACTTACACGACAGGCAACTGTGGAGTGTTGAAGATGGGCAATAGAGATGTGTCGAAGACGGTTGCCATTGGAGATGTGCATTTGAGGAAGAAGACGGGTGCATTTCTTGTTTTCAAAGATGTTCGTCATGTCCCTGATATCCGTTTCAACCTGGTATCGGTTGGAAGTTTGGATGACGAGAGATTCTTCAGTCTCTTCGGGAATAGTCAGTGGAAGCTTTCCAGAGGTTCGATGGTGATTGCTAGAGAAAGCAAGAAGTCCGGTCTCTACTATATGGAGGGGAGCGCACACGGGGCACAGTAGGTGAACGCAGTCAGTGATGCGTCTACCGAGTTGTGGCACAGACGGCTCGGCCATATCAGCGAGAAGGGGATGAGCTACTTGGTGAACATGAAGGTGATTCCAGGGCTCAAGTCTACAAAGTTGGAGAAATGCACGCACTGTTTAGCTGGGAAGCAAAATAGGGTGTCTTTTCAAAGTCACCCAAGTTCAAGGAAGCCGGCGTTGCTCGAGTTGATTCACTCGGATGTCTGCGGTCCTATAAAGGTAAAATCTATTGGTGGTGCTTCTTACTTTGTAACTTTTATTGATGACTGTTCCAGGAAGGTTTGGGTCTATGCCTTAAAGATCAAGGATCAAGTGCTGCCCACTTTCAAAGAGTTTCAGGCCTCAGTTGAAAGATAGACGGACAAGAAGTTACTGTGTGTTCGGTCCAACAATGGCGGCGAATATATTGGTCCTTTTGATGTGTTTTACAGAGAGCAAGGGATACGACACCAGAAGACTCCGCCCAAGATACCTCAGCTCAATGGTGTAGCGGAGCACATAAAAAGGACACTAATGGAGAGGGTGAGGTATTTGCTGTCAGAAGCAAATTTTTCAGGCAGTTATTGGGGTGAGGCTCTTCTCACAGCTGCTTATGTTACAATTTATCTCCTAGTACTCCTTTGCGAGGTGATGTGTCTGACAAAGTATGGTACGACAAAGAGCCGTCATACAATCGCCTGCGAGTGTTTGGTTGTAAGGCCTTCGTGTATGTACCGAAGGACGAGAGGTCCAAACTTGAGCCGAAGACGAGGCGATGCATCTTTGTCGGCTACGGTCGGGATGAGTTTGGCTATAGACTCTACGACCCAGTAGGAAAAAAGCTCTACAGAAGAAGGGACGTGATATTCGTCGAGGATCAGACCATGACCAACACTCAGGATTCCGAGACGTCTTCTGAGGCTGAGGAATTGTCTGAGTTAGAGTCATTTCGCTTCGAGCAGTTTTCAGAGGACATCGCAGAGGATCCAGTTATGGGGGAGCCAGTGCATAGAGTTGCTTCCAACCTTGATCATCAGCCTACTGATGGCGGTCAGGGTGTCCCTCATGAGGATGAGCATGCCAGAGAGGCGGTTGCTGAAGGGTAGGAGACTGTTGGTATACAGCCAGCACCAGTGGCTCCACTGAGAAGGAGCAACAGAAATCATCGACCATCTACGAGATGCTCACCGGATGAGTATGTGCTACTGACTGACGGGGGAGAGTCCGAAAGCTTTGCAGAGGCTATGGAAGATGAACACAGGCATGAGTGGATGCAGGCTATGCAGGAGGAGATGAGTTCCTTACACGCCAATTTCACTTATGACCCGGTACGGTTGCCAAAGGAAAAGAAGGCTTTGAAGAATTGATGGATGTTTAGAGTGAAGCAGACGAATGATTCTACTCGCCCTCGATACAAAGCTAGGCTGGTAGTTAAAGGCTACGGTCAACGGAAAGGCATGGATTATGATGAGATATTTTTGCCAGTCGTCAAGCAGTCGTCTATTCGAGTGGTGCTAGCATTGGCAGCCAGTTTCGACTTGGAGGTCGAGCAGATGGACGTGAAGATATCATTCCTCCACGGTGATCTTGAGGAGGAGTCATACATGGAGCAGCCAGAAGGATTCTGTGAGAAGGGCAAGTTACATTTGGTCTGCCGGTTGAAGAAGAGCTTGTATGGTCTAAAGCAAGCTCCGAGGCAGTGGTACAGAAAGTTCGAGTCGTTTATGGGAGAGCATGGTTATGCACGGACGACGTTGAACCATTACATATTTGTGAGGTACTTTGTCGAGTTTGATTTCATCATTTTATTGCTTTATGTTGATGACATGCTATTAGTGGATCGGAATGCCACTAGGATAGCGGAGTTGAAGCGCCAACTGGGCGTGGCCTTCTCTATGAAGGATTTGGGTACAACAAAGACTATTCTTGGTATGGAGATCAGCCGAAAGAGAGAGAGAGAGTCCAAGCTGCTACACTTGTCCCAAAAGAAGTACATTTATCGGGTACTTCAACGTTTCGGGATAGACGGGTCGAAGAAAGTGAGTTGTCCCCTTGCGGCTCACTTTAAGTTCACTGAGGAGCAGTGTCTATCTACCGAGGACGAAAAAGAAGATATGGAGCGGGTTCCATATGCCTCAGCTGTGGGAAGCCTTATGTATGATATGGTGTGTACGAGGCCAGACATCGCTCATGCAGTTAGCACAGTTAGCAGATACCTTTCCAATCCTGGAAGGGTATATTGGAGTGCGGTCAAGTAGATTCTACGATACCTTCAGGGCACTGCTAATTGGAGACTTTCTTTTGGTGGTGACGAGCCGAAGTTAGTTGGGTATACCGACACTGATATTGTTGAAGATGTAGACACGAGGTGATCGACTACTGGTTATGTGATGATGTTTGCTGGAGGAGCGGCATCGTGGCAGTCGCGGTTGCAGAAGTGTGTTGTCTTGTCGACGACAGAGGCATAGTATATTGCGGCGACGGAGGCTTGCAAGGAGTTGTTGTGGATAAAAAAGCTGTTACAGGAAATGGGACTGAAGCAAGAGCAGTATACTTTGCTTTGCGACAGTCGGAGTGCTATCCACCTTGTGAAGAATTAGACCTTTCATAGCCGGTCCAAGCACATCGAGACTCGATATCATTGGATACGGGATGTGGTTGAGAAGAATGATGCGATGCTTGAGAAGGTTCATACTGATGACAATGGAGCAGACATGCTCACGAAGGTTTTACCAAGGGAGAAGTTTGGGTGCTGCAGGCGGATCGTCGGGATGACGAGTTCCTCCACATAGTTGTGAAGGAAGAGATTTATTGGAGTGGGTGGGGTTCCCAACCTATGTGGAGAATATCCCGGAGAGCGACGAGCGCCATCCGTGTGTCGGAGTAGCTCGGAGAATGCATGGATCCTATTTTGGAACATATATGGAAAAAAAATATGATTGGATTTTCATATTTACTTTGATCATATATTTATGATTGGACCCTTCATATAGTAGCTTTCCATATAATTGGGCTTCCAATTATGGCAAGCCAATTATGATTGAATTTCTATTAAATATATGATTGATGCATATTGGAAGCTTCCATATATATTGGCCTTCCATGTATAGATTACCAAGGACTTATAAAAGGGTAATGCATGCTAGTTGAAAATGTATCTCAAAACAAGAGTGCTTTACAATCTTTGAGAGAGAGAGAGAGAGAGGATTAAGTACTATTGTGAATGAGAGATTGCTTCGAATAATTTTTCGGCATCTCTTGTTATTCGGAGTCATCAATCAAAAAATTTCTTCTTTCAAGTGAGTTGTGGTGATCCGTGTTGGATCGGGAGGAGCTTCTAGAGGGTGTATTATCTTTATTCCATTAGTGGAGGTTCTTCAGGGTTGGACTCCGATCGTCCCGTGGTTTTTTTCGTAAGGGTTTTCTACGTCAAAATTCTTTGTGTCTGCGATTGTGTTTGGCGTTTTTGATTTGTGTGCTTTTGCTCAGTTCTCTCGTAGGACTTTCTGGTTTGGGGAACGGTTTCTGCGATTCGTTCCCAACATATATATATATATATATATATATATATATATATATATATATATATATATATATATATATATATATATATATAATTCAAATATATATATATATATATATATATATATATATTTGAATTATATATATATATATATATATATATATATATATATATATATATATATATATATATATATATAATTCAAATATATATATATATATATAATTCAATGAAAAACAAACGAGCTCCTAAACGGGCTTCTAAACGAGCTAGCTCATGAGCTCAATCGAGCCGAGTACTTCTAAGCTTGAGCTTGGCTCGTTTATTAAATGAGCTCAAAAATAAAGCTTGAGTTCAGCTTGTTTACTAAACGAACCGAGCTCAAACGAGCTTTTATCGAGTCGAGCTTCGAGCAACTCGCAAACGGCTTGGCTCATTTGCAGCCCGGGGGGGTGCAGCTGGCGGGGGTGGCTGGAGGGGGGTGAGGAGTGGGGTGCGGGGAGGGGCTGTGGTGGAGGAGGGAAATAATTTTAAGTTTTGAACATGGGTATGTTTGTCCCAAAAAAATTCAGGATATCGAGTTGTACCCAAAAAAATTTAAATTATCAAGTTAAAAAACTAAAATAGTTAAGATTATCAAGTTGCAATTAAACCTAAAATATAGGATATAAATGTTAATTAACCCTTATATTTGTTTTTTAGCAATGTGAATGCTGAATAATTGTTAATATTAGGCCATCTCCAATGGGAGTTTCTGTCTGTCCTATTTTTCTTTGGTAGAAATCTATTTCTGTAAGAACTTCTTCCGACATGATTTCTATCATATGTAACGATGGTGTAGGATGAAAAGTTTCTACGAGGGTTTCTACATGTAAAAAATCTCATAAATGTCTATCATATGTGGCAGTGATGTAGGATGAAGGTAGAAACCCTCATAGAAATTTGTTATCTCTCATATCAATTAATATTGGGTCGCATTTCATTAAATTAATATTTTTATTTGTTGTCAGTAAGATAGAAATGGAGAACCATTGGAGAGTATTTTTTGTGTGTGTAATTCTACATATAAATTGGGGTTAATTAGAGTTTAGATCCTGAATTTTATACCAGTTTAGAGTTTAAGTTCTCACGTGTCCAATTGGAAAGTTTAAACCCTGGAGTTTTATTTATTATTATTTTTTTCCATTATACCCTTCCTAATCTGTATGTAAAAATTTTATTATCAAACATGAAGGGAGGGCATAATAGAAAAAAGAAACAAAAAAAATAAAAATCTAGGGTCTAAACTCTCCAGTTGGACATGTTAGGACTTAAATTCTAAACTGATATAAAATCCAGGGTCTAAACACTAATTAGCCCTAGAAATTACACCAACTAAAATAGAAAAGTACAATGATAACTAGGATTGAAACTCAAAATCCCCTTAGGCATCTCCAATTGAGGTTTCTCTCTCTCCTATTTCTATGGCAAGAAATCTATTTTAAAAAAAAAAATCCTCCCAAACATGATTTCTATTCCAATTTCTATCATATGTGGCGATGATGTAGGATGGAAAATTTCTACTAGAAACTCTCGAAGAAATTATTCATCTCCTATACCAATTAATATTAGATCTCACGTTATTACATTAATTTTTATTTATTTGTTGTCACATAGGATAGAAATGGAGAAGTGTTGAAGTGTGTTTTGTATAATTTTTACGTAGAAACTCTACTCAAGTATAATGACAAGTAGGGGTGAGCGTCGGTATAATCAGTCGGTATTTGGTCGAATTTTCCGGTAATTTTTTTAATCGATATTTAAAAAATCAATAACAATATCGTACCATTTAAAATCAGTTTTTCGATTTCGGTTAAATCGTTATTCGGTCGGTTTTTGTTCGGTTGCGGTATTTTACCAATTAACATCCGATCAATCAACACATTTATTATTATGGAATCTCTTAACCTAGAATTATATATATTTTTTAATTTTTTTGACGCATTAAATTTCAAAGCTAAGCCTCTACCAATAAAACAATTAATCAAATTTATTATAATAATATGTAACAAGTCGTGAACACTTACAAATGAGCTTAAAAGATCAAACACGGTCACTAAGTTTAATACTTAGCATAAGTTCAAGTACAGCAAAATTTATTTCAAAATTCTATGAAAACATAAAAACGTAAGCTCGAAAGATCAAAAATTTAACTTTTAGCCTTCTTAACATAATTTCAAGTCCACCAAAATCCATTTTAAGTTTTAAGAAACTGATTTTCAACTAAAACAAAGATAAATAAAAATGAGTTGCATAAAATTAATCACGTACAACATTCTAATATATATATATATATATATATATATATATATATATATATATATATATATATATATATATATATATATATATATATATATATATATAAAACATGAGCGGCTCGGGTGCAGGCGATCGCGCGATCGTGGAGCAGGGAAACCCTAGGGCGACTCGGGGGCCTCCCCCACGGCCGCTGGACCCCCTCACCGGCCGGGGGAGGGTGCATGGCAGGAAGGGGGGGTCGGCCAGCACTCCCAGTTCGGCGGCGGAGCCCAGACCGGTGGCGCGGCAGGCGATGGTTCATCGGCGGGGGGGTCGGGCGGACCCCTCCGGTGCTGGCTCGAACGGCGGCGTACCCCCCGGCGGTGGGGGGGACGGAAGTGCAGGCGGGGGGGGTGGGTCCTCGAAAGGACGTTCGGTGGCGGCGCCCCCTCCGGAGGAGGGGGCGGATCTGTTGTCGAGGGGATCGGGTGACCTCCCTCGGAGGTTGGCTGCGGCGTCTCAGCCTGCCGAAGGGGGGTCAGGGTCAGTTTTTCGGGGGATTTCTACCGCCTCATATTTTGAATTCGGTGCCGGTTCTGGATCTCAGGGGAACCAGTCGGAGGGAGGAGATTGGACGACGGTTACGCGTCGACGTAGGCGAAGACTGGGGGAAAGGTAGAAGAAGGACAGGGCCATGTTCGGGATCGTCATCCGGCTCACAGTCGTCAGAGCAGGTCAGGGGCGTGTCCATCGTCCCGTGGTCATGCGGTGTCTACTGGAAGATCGGTGGGCCAGAGGCCTAAGGCGACCGCGGCGGACAAAGGAAAGGGTAAGGTGGTGGTACCCGGGGTTCCGAGATCTGATTTACCCAGGCTGGAGGTTGCCCCCAAGCCACACGGAACGTCTGGTCGGCCTGCTGGACGGTCCTGGGCTGAGATTTACAAACCTGTGGGGCCGAAAAGCCCCACATCGATGGAGTACGTGCCGCCGATCAAGGCAAGGAGGGGTTTTCGGGCATCTTTTCCTGCGGAAGAGATTGAGAAGGTGTCAGCATATTGGGAGAACACCCTTATCCTCTATGTCCTACGCAACAAGCCTTTTTATGGGCAGATCCGAGGCTATGTAGCGTGAGTCTGGCAGCCTAAAGGTAGTATGGAGTTCTATGCTCGAGAGAACGGCTTCTATTATGTGAAGTTCGGACTGGCGGAGGATGTTGCTAGGATCCTCTAAGGCGGCCCCTGGATATTTGATGGCAGACTGATTATTCTCAAGGAATGGACCCCGAAGCTTCGATGTGAGAGGGAAGTTCTGAATGCCATCCCTGTATGGATTCGCTTCCCTGAGTTCCCGGTCGAGTTTTGGAGCATACCTCTGTTGATGCGGCTAGCCAGCTTGGTGGGCACCCCGATCAAGGCAGATGAAGCTACTGCTTTTCGGACGAGGTTGATGTACGCTAGGATCTTTGTGGAGATTCGGGCAGGGGGGCTCCCAAAGATGGTAGAATATGAGATCCCTTCTGGGGAGGTACTCACCCAGAAGGTGGAGTATGAATGGGTGCCACCTACCTGTTCACGATGCTCCTGCTTCGGACATCTGGCCAGTGTCATGTTCGGAGGTTGGACCTCCAGTGGAGCCTATTATCCCTCCTAGTTTGGCTCCAGAAGCCTCCTGTAATATGGATTTCAGAGATGATAGCGGAGAGGAGGTCTTGGAGGGGGTGGCTACTTGTAATGCCTATAGTTCGTATTACGTATCTTGGTATACGTGTACGTATTCTTGACTCGTATTGCGTATTTTCCTGCATGGTTATTTGGCATGTCATTAGATATGGCTTAGCTTGGTTCGGCTTAGCTTTGTTTGGTTTGCTTGTGGGTTCATCATGAACCAAAAGAAAACCCCCACCTACCACCACCACCCTCATTTATATTTCCATCTAACTCTCTCTCTTCATTTATTCTTCTCATTTATTTCTTCTTCTCCACCATTTACTCTTCCACCTACCAGGAAAGAGAGCTAGGAAAGTACAAACTTGCTTCATGATGGATCTCAAGTTTTATTGTTCCATTCTCTTCCTTACTTGATTCTAAGCCTCTTTAGAACTTGACATTTTTGGATTTGATGGACGGATTCTTGTAGATCTAAGTTTGTAAACTTTTCAGTTTTTCTTGGTTTTGATCTCTAAAACTTGGTTGTTTTCGAAAACTAGTGTTTCTATGTTGTAGAGAATTCAATTTCATGCAGTTTTGGCTTTTGTTTCGCTTGATTTCGACTTCGGATGAGAAAGTTATGGCCAAAACAATTTCTGGTCATTTCTATGTTCATCTGCTGCATGAACAACATGTCGCAGAAGGCGCATGTCGCAGTAGGCGCATGTTGCAATGAAGCGTATGTCGCAGTAGCCGCATATCATGTCGCAGAAGGCGCATGTCGCAGTAGGCGCATGTTGCAATGAAGCGCATGTCGCAGTAGCCGCATATCATGTCGCAGAAGGCGCATGTCGCAGTAGGCGCATGTTGCAATGAAGCGCATGTCGCAGTAGCCGCATATCATGTCGCAGAAGGCGCATGTCGCAGTAGGCGCATGTTGCAATGAAGCGCATGTCGCAGTAGCCGCATATCATGTTGCAGAAGGCGCATGTCGCAGTAGGCACATGTTGCAATGAGGCGCATATCGCGGTAGGCGCATATCATGTCGCGCATGAGCCGCATTAAGGTGCATGTCGCAGTAGGCGCATATGGTGTCGCAGTTGTATACATGTCGCAGAATAGGCCGCATAATGCATATTTTGACTATTACTAACTGTTATATGTCCTAATTGACTGAATTATTGCTCGAATTTCTCCCAACTCCCAACGTGGAAGTTGTAGATCTTTTCCTTAGCAGCAAGAATATGTCTCTAGTTATTTTATGCAAGTTTCTCTCATTCATAATATTGTAAGAATAGAACACGATAGTGGCCCGCTGTGGCGCACTCTTGACAAGTAAACTGACATGATATATCTCGGCATGCTGTTACGACAGCTAGCCTGACATGACAAGTATGAAAGACTTGGACACCGTGGGCGATTGTGTTTGTACGAATAAACTAGTACTGTCTTGCATCATGTTTAGGATGGGGACCCCTGAGTACCACGGTCAGGGGTACCTACTGAAATTGACTAAGGATAATTAACTAGAATGATTCAGTAGTCATGAAGAGATTCCCAGCTACAGGCAATCCCGTTATCTGGGCGCATTCAGTGGACTTGTAGCCTACCGACGAGTAGGGCACATTTCCAGCACACAGTCATGTGTTGCATTCTTCCTAAATAGACATTCGACCTGGATAACCGGATGGTCTGCAGGGCTTGTGGCTGTTGGGATAATCTCATTGCATCTTGTTAGTAACTAGGCTTGTGATAACCCTAGTTAGTTAAAAGTATCAAGCCGTACTCTTAATTGGCCGTGGTTGATTAGATGTAGTTTATTCCATCTTAGTCTTATCCTGATCCTGTGCAAGATTGTGATATGACATGATTATTGATACTTGCCTTAACAATAACGATCGGGGGTCCAGTTCTGTTCAGGCGAAGGGTTATAACTCCGGCCCTTGTTTGGTTTAAGGGTTGTAACCTGGCTCCCGGAGCAGTTCTGTGTCCTCTCTTCGTTTATTGTCTTAATGCAATCCCATGCCATGCTCGTCATGTTTTACCTTACCATAATACCATGATTAATTATGCTGGCCTTAGCAATAAAGATCAGGGGTCCAGTTCTGTTCAGGCGAAGGGTTACAACCCCGGTCCTTGTTTGGTTTAAGGGTTGTAACCTGGCTTCCGGAGCAGTTCTGTGTCCTCTCTTCGTTTATTGTCTTGTTACCTTATCAATAGTAATTGAGGCGGGTTTCTATTCAGGCGAAGGATTGCAACCGTGGTCCTTGTTTGGTTTAAGGGTTGCAGTCTGGCTACTTGAATGGTTTCTCCGTGTTCAATATATTATTGTTATCTCAGCTATTATCACTATCTTTTAATTACCTTTACTATTTATTTGTGATATGCTGGTTTTAGTTCCTAAGTGAAGCCTTCTTTGTGGTACTTGCTCTTTCTGGGGTCTGACCCAGCTGGTTTTGTGTGGCCAGATAGCGGAGCAGCACCAGAGGATCTACCTACTATCCAGCCAGATGGTGACCACCAGGCGTAACCCTGGCAACGAGTGGGTTTCTTTTGTCCTCCCACTTTATTGTAAAATTATTCTTTTGAGGCGTTTAGCCGGCGAGCACGTGTTAGCTCGTATTGCACCTTCATTTACTGTCTGCCTACGGGCTGTAACATGATTGACAAATCCTAGGGTTGATCATGTATTGACTAAAACTCTTGCTAGTCCTGATATTTTGTACGACTAGCTTCATGATCATCCAATATGTAATGTATGGGACGTCTTACTATTGTATATTGATGCTCTAATATCTTGTGACTGCTACTACTTGCTTGTGATTGAGACAATATGTTTGATCTTGACCATAGGAGACTGATGGATTGTAGTTAAACCCTCATATATCTAGACAGTCGTGACCGTATAGTGACGTGGATTCCATTTTATTATACGTAGCTGGCTATGTCTGCCCCCGTTCTCCAGTATTCTGGTTCTGAGGCGTGACATGGTTTAAGTGGTGGCCCATGCAGGTCTTGTAATTCAAGATATGTGAGGGTTTACCGAATAGATGTCTCAATCAGTACTCGCCCTTGATCTCTACTCGTATCCTCTTGATCCCTGAAAATCTTGACCTGATCACATGCTTGTATCGTTGATCTGTCCTGGTCCTTCCTTATTGTTCCCTATGTCGTCTTCTTCAGCGGCATTGTTCCTGGACCTGCCGATCAGCAAGACGGAGCACCTCCAGCGGACCAGCAGCACCCTGGAGATCAAGCCCAGCATTCAGGAGTAGCCTCCAGAGTTATGCCTACCGAAGGAGAACCCCCAATTCAGTCCGTCCACCCTGTAGAGCCTGATGATGGCACTTTGGTGGGTCTCATCAGGTCCCTATTAGCTTCCCAGGATTGTCGCGGAGATGCCTTACACCAGGCGGTGGCAGATGCTTTGACCAGAGGAGGTCATCAGGGTAATAGCGCGGCCAACAGCTTCAAGCGCTTGAACCCTTCCTTTTTCGACGGCAGTGAAGATGCGATCGCTGCAGATGTATGGCTTCAGGAGACAGAGGTGATTCTAGAAGCAGCCAGGACTCCAGAGAATGAGAAGGTGGCCGTAGTGCGCCTGCAGTTACTAGATCTTGCCCGCAGCTGGTGGGCAGCGCAGGCCGATGGATTAGTGGCCCCTATTTCATGGGCAGTATTCAGGGAGAGATTCCAGACCAAGTATTTTGATGCTGTAGCTCGGTATGATCTACAGACGAGGTTCACCAATCTGAAGCAGATGGGCAGGACGGTCGATGGATATGCGACCGAGTTCTCTAGGCTTAGTCGGTTTGCTCCCACCCTGGTAGCAACCGAGTTCGATAGAGCCCAGCGATTCCAGCAGGGGCTTCACCTAGAGATTTTATTGGCGGTGGAGCAGTTTGAGCATCAGACTTTTGATGCGGTATTGAGAGCAGCTAGGAGGCATGAGTACACCTCCCAGAGGATCGTGGATAGGACCGGAGGTCGGAAGCGATCTCACGGTCAGATGAATCAGTCATCAACACCAGCCCCGGCAGCCAGGACTTTGACCATTGGAGCTCCGAGGCGGGCGACCTCAGTGACGTCGGTACAGCATTCCACCCCGACGCACCCTCAGCAGCAGAAGCAGAAGCAGTCTTCCGTAGTGGGATGTTCACACTGCGGAAAGCCAGGACATGTGGTGTCAGAGTGTCGTAGAGCACAGTTTGTGCTTGGTTTGTGGTACCCCGGACCACAGGGTTGGGAACTGCCCGAACAGGGGGAGTTCATCCGCTTTCTCTAGTCCTTCAGTTAGAGGACCAGCACCAGTCCAGCAGCAACAGCTGCAGTACCCGTTCCCGAGGCCATTGCCGATGCAGGCCCAGGCATTCCAGCAGCAGAGACCGCAACAGTATGCCCAAGCCCAAGCCCTGATCCAGAGCAGGCAGAGGAATTTTCAGCAGAGGGGACCCGCACCCAGAGGACATGGTCAAGTGCTGGCTTTGACCATGGGAGAAGAAGGAATAGCACCAGGTGAGGTGGTGGCAGGTACTATTTTCGTTAACACCTTTCCAGCTTCAGTATTATTTGATTCTGGTGCCTCGTATTCATTTATGTCTGCACAATTTGCGACACGGGTAGGACTGGAGCCCGAGTCATTATCAGTAAGGCTCAATATACTTACTGGTAACGGACTTGTGGGAGTAGATAGAGTGTTTTTCTCGTGTCGGGTCGTAGTTAGCGGTAGAGAATTCCCCGCTAGATTGATAGAGTTTCCGATGGCCGATTATGATGTGGTCTTAGGGATGGATTGGTTGAGGGACCAGTATGCTAGGATAGACTGCCACATTGGCAGGGTTATTTTTAGCATTCCAGAAGAGCCAGAGTTTTCTTTCTTCCGAGGCGAAGTTGAACCTTCTCCTCCATTATTGCGGATGACAGTAGCAGCAGTGCAGTTACCTCGGATAGTCGAAGAGTTTCCAGAGGTTTTCCCAGAAGAGCTTCCAGGGATGCCGCCAGAGCGAGAGATCGAGTTTACCATCGACCTGATTCCCGGGACAGCCCCATTGTCAGAAAGAGTCTACAGGATGGCGCCGTCAGAGCTAGAGATATTGTACAAGATGATTAAAGAACTCAGAACCAAGGGGTTCATTCGTGCTAGTGGATCACCTTGGGGAGCCCCGATGCTTCTTGTGAAAAAGAAGGATGGTACGTCCAGATTGTGTGTTGACTATCGTACCTTGAACTCAGTGACAATCAAGAACAGATACCCTCTCCCGAGGATAGATGACTTGTTTGATCAACTCAGAGGGGCGTCAGTATTTTCGACGATTGACTTGCGGTCAGGATATCATCAGATTAGAGTCAGAGAGCAGGACATCCCGAAGACAGCTTTTAGATCAAGACATGGGCATTGGGAGTTCCTTGTGATGCCATTTGGAGCAACCAATGCGCCGGCTGTATTCATGGACCTCATGAATCGCATCTTCATGCCTTATTTGGATAAGTTCGTGATTGTGTTCCTAGACGACATCCTGGTCTACCGCAAGAGTGAAGCGGAGCATGAGCAGCATCTCCGAGTTGTCCTCCAGATTCTCAGAGAGCACCAGTTATATGCCAAGTTTAGTAAATACGAGTTCTGGCTCGATCGTATTTCGTACTTGGGTCATATCATCACCCGAGGAGGAATTGAAGTGGATCCCCAGAAGATCGTGGCCATTGAAACATGGCCAGTACCTAGCACAGTGGCAGAAGTCCGTAGTTTTCTTGGATTGGCCGGTTACTACCGGCGATTTGTTTCAGACTTTGCTCGAATTTCAGCACCATTGACCCAGTTGACCCGCAAGGATGTGCAGTTTGCTTGGACAGCAGAATGCCAGGATTCTTTTGAGAGATTGAAGCGAGGCTTGATAACGGCTCATATTCTCACGCTTCCAGATAGAACTGAAGGATTCTCAGTGTATTGTGATGCTTCGGGCAGAGGTTTAGGATGTGTTCTGATGCAGCATGGGAAGGTAATAGCTTATGCGTCACGAGAACTTCGTGATCATGAGAGGAATTACCCAATCTATGACTTGGAGCTGGCAGCAGTAGTGTTTGCACTTAAGTTGTGGAGGCACTACCTATACGGAGATAGGGTGGAAATTTTCACCGACCACAAGAGCCTGAAGTATGTTTTCACCCAGAAGGATCTCAACATGCGTCAGAGGAGATGGCTAGAGCTGCTTGTGGATTATGATGTCAACCTGCAGTATCACCCAGGGAAGGCCAACGTTGTTGCAGATGCATTGAGCAGGAGGGCAGGAGTTTATTTTCTGACAGCGCAACCAGAACTGTTAGCCGATCTTCAGAAGATGGGTATAGAAGTTGTCCTCCCTTCCAGTGTGGCATTGATGGCTAGCATGCAAGTTCAGTCCACTATAGTCGAGAGGATCCGGATGGCACAGTCAGCAGATTCCAAGCTTCAGCGACTTAGAGCAGAGTGTGAGGCAGGACGAAGACCAGAGTTATGTATCCATGAAGACGGTACACTTCGACATGGTAAGCGTCTTTGTGTACCCAGTGGAGATATCAGACAGGAGATCATGGCAGAGTCCCACAGTTCGCAGTATTTCATTCATCCTGGTGGCACGAAGATGTACCGTGATATCCGCCAGCACTTTTGGTGGAATGGCATAAAGAGGAAGATAGCCCGGTTTGTCTCTCGTTGCTTAGTCTGCCAACAAGTTAAGGCTGAACATCAGAGACCAGCTGGACTACTTCAACCATTGCCGATTTCCGAGTGGAAATGGGAGCATGTAACCATGGATTTTGTGACTGGATTGCCTAGATCCCCGGTGGGCAGAGACGCTATTTGGGTTGTCATAGACAGGCTCACGAAGGTGGCTCACTTTCTTCCGTTCAGAGTTGGTCAATCGACGGCTCAGCTAGCGGAGATGTATCTCCGACAGATTGTCAGGTTGCACGGTGTACCAGTCAGTATCACTTCAAACAGAGATTCAAGATTTACGTCGCACTTTTGGCGTAGCTTGCAAGAAAGTTTGGGAACTCACCTCCAGTTTAGTTCAGCTTATCACCCGCAGACAGATGGCCAGTCGGAGCGTACGATCCAGACTCTTGAAGATATGTTGCGGTCATGTACACTCGACTTCGGTGGTTCGTGGGAAGATCAAGTGCACCTGGTGGAGTTCTCGTACAACAACAGTTTCCAGGCCAGTATCCAGATGGCACCGTTCGAGGCACTGTATGGTAGGAAGTGTCGATCCCCGCTAGCCTGGGATGATGTTGGAGAGAGGCAGATGCTTGGTCCGAAAATGATTGCTCAGACCGTTGAAGTGGTCAGAAAAGTCAGAGATCATCTTCGAGTTGTCCAAGATCGCCAGCATCATTGGGCCGATTCTCATCGGCGCCCTCTTGAGTTTTCTGTCGGCGACCATGTATTCCTGAGGATTTTGCCTAACTGCGGCGTCATTCGTTTCGGCGTGCGGGGAAAGCTTAGTCCTAGGTATATAGGGCCGTTCGACATTCTGGAGCGAGTAGGAGATGTATCCTATCGTCTCGCTCTTCCACCATCGCTACGTGAGGTACATAACGTATTCCATGTATCCCAACTGCGACGGTATATCCTGGACCCGAGCCACATCCTGGATCATTCGGAATTGGTTGTTGGTACCAACCTTTCGTATGAGGAGAGGCCCGTGCCTATATTGGACCGAAGAGAGAAGACACTCAAGAACAAGACTATCAAGTTAGTCCGAGTTGCTTGGGGTCATCACTCTTTGGGTGAGTCGACGTGGGAGCGTGAGGATGATATCCGATAGCGATATCCCGACCTTTTTGACTCGTAAGGTATAATATCTTCCTTATGCCTTATGCTTTTAATTCCTTGCTTAAATAAATGACTGCATGATAGACTGCTTGTTATAGTTTACGATTAGTATAGCTTGTCCTTGCAATTCTAGCCTCTTGATTAAATTCCGAGGACAGAATTCTTTTAAGGTGGGTAGAGTTGTAATGCCTATAGTTCGTATTACGTATCTTGGTATACGTGTACATATTCTTGACTCGTATTGCGTATTTTCCTGCATGGTTATTTGGCATGTCATTAGATATGGCTTAGCTTGGTTCGGCTTAGCTTGGTTTGGTTTGCTTGTGGGTTCATCATGAACCAAAAGAAAACTCCCACCTACCACCACCACCCTTATTTATATTTCCATCTAACTCTCTCTCTCTTCATTTATTCTTCTCCTTTATTTCTTCTTCTCCACCATTTACTCTTCCACCTACCAGGAAAAAGAGCTAGGCAAGTGCAAACTTGCTTCATGATGGATCTCAAGTTTTATTGTTCCATTCTCTTCCTTACTTGATTCTAAGCCTCTTTAGAACTTGACATTTTTGGATTTGATGGATGGATTCTTGTAGATCTAAGTTTGTAAACTTTTCGGTTTTTTTGTTTTGATCTCTAAAACTTGGTTATTTTCGAAAACTAGTGTTTCTATGTTGTAGAGAATTCAATTTTATGCAGTTTTGGCTTTTGTTTCGCTTGATTTCGACATCGGATGAGGAAGTTATGGCCAAAACAATTTCTGGTCATTTCTATGTTCATCTGCAGCATAAACAGCATGTCGCAGAAGGCGCATGTCGCAGTAGGCACATGTTGCAATGAAGCGCATGTCGCAGTAGCCGCATATCATGTCGCAGAAGGCACATGTCGCAGTAGGCGCATGTTGTAATGAAGCGCATGTCGCAGTAGCCGCATATCATGTCGCAGAAGGCGCATGTCGCAGTAGGCGCATGTTGCAATGAAGCGCATGTCGCAGTAGCCGCATATCATGTTGCAGAAGGCGCATGTCGCAGTAAGTGCATGTTGTAATGAGACGCATGTGGCGGTAGGCGCATATCATGTCGCGCATGAGCCGCATTAAGGTGCATGTCGCAGTAGGCGCATATGGTGTCGCAGTTGCATGCATGTCGCAGAATAGGCCGCATAATACATATTTTGACTATTACTAACAGTTATATGTCCTAATTGACTGAATTATTGCTCGAATTTCTTCCAACTCCCAACGTGAAAGTTGTAGATCTTTTCTTTAGCAGCAAGAATGTCTCTAGTTATTTTATGCAAGTTTCTCTCATTCATAATATTGTAAGAATAGAACACGATAGTGGCCCGCTGTGGCGCACTCTTGACAAGTAAACTGATATGATATATCTCGGCATGCTGTTACGACAGCTAGCCTGACATGACAAGTATGAAAGACTTGGACACCGTGGGCAATTGTGTTTGTACGAATAAACTAGTACTGTCTTGCATCATGTTTAGGATGGGGACCCCTGAGTACCACGGTCAGGGGTACCTACTGAAATTGACTAAGGCTAATTAACTATAATGATTCAGTAGTCATGAAGAGATTCCCAGCTACAGGCAATCCCGTTATCTGGGCGCATTCAGTGGACTTGTAGCCTACCGACGAGTAGGGCACATTTCCAGCACACAGTCATGTGTTGCATTCTTCCTAAATAGACATTCAACCTGGATAACCGGATGGTCTGCAGGGCTTGTGGCTGTTGGGATAATCTCATTGCATCTTGCTAGTAACTAGGCTTGTGATAACCCTAGTTAGTTAAAAGTATCAAGCCGTACTCTTGATTGGCCGTGGTTGATTGGATGTAGTTTATTCCATCTTAGTCTTATCCTGATCCTGTATAAGATTGTGACATGACATGATTATTGATACTTGCCTTAACAATAACGATCGGGGGTCCAGTTCTGTTCAGGCGAAGGGTTACAACCCCGGTCCTTGTTTGGTTTAAGGGTTGTAACCTGGCTCCCGGAGTAGTTCTGTGTCCTCTCTTCGTTTATTGTCTTAATGCAATCCCATGCCATGCTCGTCATGTTTTACCTTACCATAATACCATGATTAATTATGCTGGCCTTAGCAATAAAGATCAGGGGTCCAGTTCTGTTCAGGCGAAGGGTTACAACCTCGGTCCTTGTTTGGTTTAAGGGTTGTAACCTGGCTTCCGGAGCAGTTCTGTGTCCTCTTTTCGTTTATTGTCTTGTTACCTTATCAATAGTAATTGAGGCGGGTTTCTATTCAGGCGAAGGATTGCAACCCCGGTCCTTGTTTGGTTTAAGGGTTGCAGTCTGGCTACTTGAATGGTTTCTTCGTGTTCAATATATTATTGTTATCTCAGCTATTATCACTATCTTTTAATTACCTTTACTATTTATTTGTGATATGCTGGTTTTAGTTCCTAAGTGAAGCCTCCTTTGTGGCACTTGCTCTTTCTGGGGTCTGACCCAGCTGGTTTTGTGTGGCCAGATAGCGGAGCAGCACCAGAGGATCTACCTACTATCCAGCCAGATGGTGACCACCAGGCGTAACCCTGGCAACGAGTGGGTTTCTTTTGTCCTCCCACTTTATTGTAAAATTATTCTTTTGAGGCGTTTAGCCGGCGAGCACGTGTTAGCTCATATTGCACCTTTATTTACTGTCTGCCTACGGGCTGTAACATGATTGACAAATCCTAGGGTTGATCATGTATTGACTAAAACTCTTGCTAGTCCTGACATTTTGTACGACTAGCTTCATGATCATCCAATATGTAATGTATGGGACGACTTACTATTGTATATTGATGCTCTAATATCTTGTGACTGCTACTACTTGCTTGTGATTGAGACAATATGTTTGATCTTGACCATAGGAGACTGATGGATTGTAGTTAAACCCTTATATATCTAGACAGCCGTGACCGTATAGTGACGTGGATTCCTTTTCATTATACGTAGCTGGCTATGTCTGCCCCCGCTCTCCAGTATTCTGGTTCTGGGGCGTGACACTACTCACCCTGTGAGTGATGGCGGTTTGAGCCTCGTTGTATCTACTCAGCTTGCTTCCACGGGCGGGGCGAAGTCCACTTACCAGGGGCTGAGTAGTATAGTTACTAGAGATATGGTAGCGTCGAAGATTAAGGTACGAGGGAAGGACGGATCGTCTGGAGGGCAGGTCTACTGTAGGAAGAGACGTGCTGTTGGCCTGTTGAGAGATCGTCCCTCCACGGTGGTGGGACATACTACAGACAGTGAGGAGACGGTATGTGTTGACAATCCTGCCTGGGCGTTGGTACTATATCAGGTCGCTTCCCAACAGGCGGCTCCGACTAGGATGGAGGAGGATTCGTTAGCGACGGTTGTGGCACCTTCTCCATGTGCCGAACCGGGAGATTTCACTGGGGACCCCACTTTTCATTAATTAATGGCCATTATCGCCTGGAATATGAGGGGAGCATGTTCGCTAGGGAGGTGGAGAGAGATTTGTGGGGTGCTCCACAGAGAGAAATGTGACATTTCTGTTATATTAGAATCCAAGATCAAAGGTGAGAAGACTCTTACTCGACGGATCCCTTCTCATTGGGCCCAACTGTACAACCTGGCTCTATGTGACATGGCTAGGATTTGGGTTCGCTGGAGTTTGAAGAGTTGGGATGGTGACTTGATATTGATGTCGGAGCAGTTGATTGCCATCTTCTTCGTGAACAAGGGTGGCTTCCGGTTTTTGCTGGAGGCTGTCTACGGACACAATGACAGAAGAAGACGGGAGTCCTTATGGAGCGACATCTCCCGTATTTTATCTGTTGCTGACTCGTCGTGCCTTCCTCTTCTCTTTATCGGGGACTTCAATGCCCTTCTGCACTAAGAGGAGAAGCTGGGTGGTCGTCCGGTCCCAGATTCTATCCTTTATGATTTCCAGAGATGCCTCCTGCGTGTGGGGCTTCGGGGATTGACTCGCTCAGGCTTCATCTGGACTTGGCACAATAAAGCTTCTCATAACAGGGTTGCTTGTCAGCTTGATCGTGCTCTGGGCAATGGGGAGTGGTTCCGACACTTCCCCAACACTTCGGCTGAGGGTCTGGCAGCTGGGACGAGCGATCATTCCCCAATCCGGGTTGGCTTCACTGCTCGGTCTCTTGGGAAGTCTCGCCCGTTCAGGTATAACAATAGTTGGTATCTCTCGGAGGGCTACCTGGAGGCTGTCTCGGAGGGGCTTACTAGCGGACAAGAGGGGACGGCCCAATTCCGTTTGGTTCGTCGTCTCAATGCCACTAAGAGATCCCTTAGGAGTTGGGTGAAGGGGTTGCCCAAGTCCACCTTAGAATATAAGGAGATGGAGTTGCGGACCTTGCAGCAGGATATGCAAGCTGACATGCTTAATGGGGACCTGGTGGCTAGAGAGAATGAGCTGATCGGAGAAGTCAACATCCTGAGGCTGCAGAAGGAGATTAGCTCGGCCCAGCGAGCCAAATGTTCCTGGCTGAAGGATGGCGACCGTTGTTCCAAGTTCTATTATGATGTTATCCGGACCAGACAGAATAGGAATCACATCTCCCAGCTGCTTGATCCAGATGGCACTCTGGTGGGGACACCGGCTGAGATCCAGGGCGAGGCTGTCAGGTACTACTCTGAGTTATATTTCCAGACTGACTACCTTTCCGTGTTCCAGAGGTTGTTACGAAGAGATTGGTGACCCCCTATGGAAATAGCATTCTTCTTGCCCTTGTTACATTGGAGGAGGTGGAATCTATTATCAAGTGGCGGATGCCAACAAAGCTCCTGGTCCGGATGGCTTCAGCAGTGGTTTCTTCAAACGCCATTGGGACATTCTGAAGCATCAGGTCGTGGAGGTGGTCCAGGAATTCTTCACTAAAGGGAAGCTTCTGAAAGAACTGAATCACACTTTCCCGACCTTAGTACCGAAGAAGGAGGGAGCGACAGCATTGGCGGATTTCAGACCTATTGCGTGTTGTAATTATCTTTATAAGATAATTACGCACCTTATGTGCCGGCGGATGGAGGGGATCATGCAGGACTTGGTATCCCCGAATCAGGCTGCGTTCATCAAAGGGAGGTCGATCGCAGAGCACAACCTCCTGGCCCACGAGATGGTGAGGGGATTTAGCAGACCCGGAGGGGAGAAAGCTTGTGTAAAACTGGACCTGAGAAAGGCGTATAACATGGTCAATCGTAACTTCCTCTGCCATCTGATGACTGCCATGGGATTCGCGGATCACTGGGTTGAGCTGATCCGGGAGTGCATTACGTCCCCTACTTTCTCTGTTCTCATCCAGGGCATTCCTTATGGATACTTCCAGAGCAACCGTGGACTTAGGAAAGGTGACCCATTGTCCCCTTACCTGTTTACGCTGGTTATGGAATACTTTACTTGTTTGATGGATCTGGTAGTGCACCATGGACGGCTGGTACCTCTGTTTCGGAGGATGGTCCCCCCAGTTACCCACCTTATATATGCTGATGACCTGCTAGTCTTCATCCAGCCTTCGACGGAGGGGTTGCAGACGCTTGCGACTATTGTGGAAGATTTGAAGTCCTTTTCGGATCTCCAGATGAACAGGGATAAGAGTAGGGTCTACTTCAGCTCCCTGTGCACCCGGAAGGAGGAGCCGGCTGATGTGCTGGGTATCGCGAGGAGTGATCTCCCGGTGCGATACTTAGGAGTGCCTCTCACAGTCAATTATGTACGGGATCAGGATTGTAATAGTCTAGTGGAGTATGTCCAGAGGAGAGTAGAAGGCTGGCAAGCAGCAGGTCTATCATTTGGCGGTCGCATCGAGCTGGTCAGATCGGTGATCTCGACTGTGGCCCATTTTTGGCTGCAGTCTATCCTTCTACCTGTGGCCACTATCCGACGAGTGGAGCGACTATGTGCCGATTTCATTTGGAGGGGAGGTATGCATGCGATCTCCTGGGACCAGCTCTGTCGTCCCAGGAAGGAGGGAGGAGTGGGGCTCCGTCCATTGCTGGAGATTAGGGAGGCCTCTGCGCTTAAGCTGGCCTGGAGATTCATCAGCGGGGGGTCTCTCTGGGCGGACTGGATGCACAGCAGATACGTGAAGCAGGATAATTTTTGGACGTGCGCTACTGACAACAACCACTCAGTCACGTTCAAGACTATCTTGAGACACAGGAGGGTGCTCAAGTCTGCTATCCGGAGGGTCATAAAGGACGGGTCGGGCACGGACCTCTGGCGGGATCCTTGGATTGATCGGCGTTCGCTGTTGGACATCAGAGAAGCCCCGACTCATCAGGAAGACAGTCGTGGTCTGACGTGCAGGCGCATCATACGTGATAGAGAGTGGAGGCCAGATTCGTATCGGTTCACTGAGGAGCTGGGTGGGAGCATTTTATCTATTGTCATTGATCCGACTTTGCCTGCGGATCGGTGGATTTGGGAGCCGACTGGAGCATCTACCGGGACTGGGGCGTTCCAATTCCGTAGCTGCTACAACCTGATCCGGCGAGCTTCCCCGTTGAGTTCTGATTACGAATTCGTTTGTTGCAAGGGTCTGGCCAGGAAGATGCAGTTGTGTGTCTACAAGCTTCTACTGGGCCGCCTCTTGACTAGAGATCGCCTGAGTTCGTTTGGAGTGCCGGTTCCGGATTCCACATGTGTGCTTTACGGATTGGAGCCTGAATCTATAAAGCATACCTTCTTCGAGTGCACTCTGGCATGGCAGATCTGGTCGGAGCAGAGTCGTCTATTGGGAGTGTCCACCTCCGAAAAATGTGTGGGGGACATCATCACTGTGGTCCGAGATAGCAGGAGTAGAGGGCAGGACTGGTTCCGAACAGCCAGAGTGTCACGCCCCAGAACCAGAATACTGGAGAGCGGAGGCGGACATAGCCAGCTACGTATAACGAAATGGAATTCACACCGCTATACGGTCACGGCTGTCTAGATATGTGAGGGTTTCACTACAATCCATCAGTCTCTTAAGGTCATAAAATAGCCTATTGTCTCAATCTCAACCAACTAATAATAGTTACAAGATGTCAGACCACCAAATACACAATAGTAAGACGTCTCATACATTATATATTCGGAATGATCATGAAGCTAGTCGTTACAAAATGTGAGGACTAGCAAGAGTTCAGTCATACATGATCCACCCCCGGGGCTTGTCAATCATGTCACAGCCCGTAGGCAGACAGTAAGTAAGTACAATCGAGCTAACACTTGCTCGTCGGCTAAACGCCTTAAAAGAATAATTTACAATATTACAGTGGAAGAACAAAAGAAACCCACTCGATGTCCTGGTTACGCCTGGTGACCACAATCGGGCTGGAAAGCAGGAAGATCCTTTGGTGCTGCTCCGGTATCTGGCCATACAAAACCAGCTGGGTCAGACCCCAGAAAGAGCAAGTGCCACAAAGGAGGCTTCACTTAAGAACTAAAACCAACAAATTATTAGCATTCAATATGTAAGAAAACAACAATGAGTAACACAGATTGAGGTTTGTGCACTACCAATGCACTTGCCCCAATCAGAGAAAATAATTAAGAGAAGCATTATTAACATAAAAGAACTGGAGAATCATGCTAAATAAAATATAGCTGGACAATATATAAAGAGAAAATGAAGGTACTATTTCGGAAGCCAGGTTACAATCCTTAAACCAAATAAGGACCGAGATTGTAACCCTTCGCCTGAACAGAACTTAGTCTCTGATCATTTATTGCTAAAGGTGACAATCATTAAAGTGAAAAGGTGAGAGTTCAATGATAAAAGTGACAATGAAGAGTACAATACGCTAGAGTGACAATAGAATACAATCATTATAGTAACAATCTGGAGTGATAATCATTCAATCATTCTGGTACAATCTTTCAATCAATCACTTCTAGACAATACTATACTGGACTAGACTCCATCCAAGCAATCACGGCCAATCATTGCCTACGGCTTTCTACATTAACTAACTAGGGTTATCACAATCCTAGTTACTAGCAAGATGCAATGAGATGCTCCAAGTAGTCACAGGCCCTGCAGCTATCCAGGTTATCCAGGCAATTATAGTGACAATTTAGAGAGTACAATGCATTAGAGTGACAATAGAGTTCAATCATTAAAGTGACAATAGAGGGTGCCCCACATAACAGTGGGCTGAAAATGTGCACTACTCGTCGGCAGGCTACAAGTCCAAACATTTGCGGCCGGGATAACGGGATCGCCTGTAACTGGGGAACATCTCTTCATGACTAATAAATTAATCTAGTCATTAACCTTAGTCTATTTCAGTAGGTACTCCTGACCGTGGTACTCAGGAGTCCCCTCCTAGACATGATGCAAGACAGGACTGGATCATTTGTACAAGCACAATCGCCCACGGTGTCCAGGTTACTTATACAGGTCAGGTCATGTCAGGTAGCCGTCGTAACAGCTGTTCAAGATATATCAGGTCAGGTTATCATGCCAAGTGTACTTTGTCAGGAGTGCGCCACGGCGGGCCACTATCATGTCATGTCAGTTTATCATTCAATCATGTCAATCAAGTTCAGGGCAAAAGGCGTAAGGATATAAAATGAGCGTAAAATATCTAATAAATATCAATACACAGGACTATAGAAGAGCCATGCGGCTAAAGCATATGCGGCCAGGAAAGGGTGAGACACATGCGGCCTAATTAGGAGAGCGCATGCGGCCAGGGTCACTGGATCCCATGCGGCCAAGACAAGGGGGCGCATGCGGCTGGAAGTGCAAGGGCGTATGCGGTCAGGAAGCCAATCCCCATGCGGCCTGTGGGAAGGGAGGGGCTTCATGCGGCTGGGAGGAAGCAAGTTCATGCGGCTAGGAAATGATGGGCGCATATGCGGCTCAATTAGGAGAGAAGTCCATGCGGCCAGGAAATGATGGGCGCATATGCGGCTCAATTAGGAGAGAAGTCCATGCGGCCAGAAAATGATGGGCGCATATGCGGCTCAATTAGGAGAGAAGTCCATGCGGCCAGGAGATGATGGACGCATATGCGGCTCAATTAGGAGAGAAGTCCATGCGGCCAGGAAATGGGATCCAGCCTATGCGGCTGAGAGTCCCATGCGGCAGAGTTACTTGCCGCATGAATTGTCATGCGCCCAAGTCAAGCCCGTGCGGCCAGAACTGTCGTATGAAGGCTCATGCGGCTCGGAATCACTTGCCGCATGAAGTATTCATGCGGTCAAGTCTAGCACTGTTCTTCTTCTCCAAGCTTCCGAGAAGAAGAACGCCAAGAATCCATGCTTCCAAGCTCCATGAAACCTTCATCCGGAGTCCAAATTCGAACCTTCATAGGTCAAAATAGGGCAGAATAAAATGCTCTACAATATGGAACCATCAAAACATAGAAATAACAAGATTAAGTAGATCAAAATCCAAGAAATCCGAAAATAAAATAAACTTAGATCTACAAGAATCTAGCCATAGAAAGTAGAAATGCCAAGTACTAAAGTAAGTTAAAATGCTGTAAGGAAGAGAATGAAGCAATAAAATCGGAGTTCCTCCATGAAGCAAGTTGCACTTGCCTAGGCCTCTCCCTCTCTCTCCCTCTCGCTGGTAGGTAAGGAAGTAAATGAGGAAGAAGGAGATGATGATTAATAAAGAGAGAGAAAGGAGAAGGGGTTAATAAATGGGGATGGTGGTGGTAGGTAGGGGTTCACCCCTATGGTTCATAATGAACCAAGCAAACCAAACCAAGCCGAACCAACCCAGGAATAAACCAAGCCAAGATAAACCAAGGTGAATCAAGTCAAGGCCAATAAACTCTCACTCTATAGCAATTCAAACCAAATGAATCATGAAATAAACCAAGCTTCACTAATCCAATGAACCATTAAAACCAATTAAACTATCAATGACAATAAAACCAAGCCAAGGCAAAATAAACCAAGATAACTAATCATGACTAAAATAAAATATGGGTCCAAAACACGTATACGTACACTAAATACGTATCACGAATTTGGGACATTACACAAGAGTTCGTCTGGCTGCTGCGGTTTGGCATGTATGGCGGGAGCGAAACCGTCGGATCTTTGACGGGCTGGTCACCCCTCCAGTTGGCATTCTCCATAACATCGAGTTTGATGTAAATGCTATGGAGATTTGATGAGTGAGGAGTGGGAGTCCCACTCTGTTTGTATGTTGTAAGATTATGGCTTTCATTTGGAATAAAATTCACAAATATATATATATATATATATATATATATATATATATATATATATATATATATATATATATATTTGTTTTTGAAAGAAGGTAATTTGGCGAACGCTCCCACCGGGAATCAATCTCCTGACCACCCGGACAGCATGCATCTCTCTTAACCACTAGGCTAGAGGTCACTTGCTATATATATATATATATATATATATATATATATATATATATATATATATATATATATATATAATCGGTTCGATATTTTCGGTATGGTATTACACTCAAACCGCTACCGCTACCACTGTCATTATACTAAATTTTAGTCGGTTCGTCAATTCGATATCGGTTCATAATTTTAATTCAATTTTTTAAAATATTTTAATCGATATTTGAATTTTTTTTTTTGGTAGCGGTCGATACTTTGTTTACCTCTAATGACAACTAGGATAGAAATTCATTTTTAGATATCCCCATTGGAGACTATATTTCAGAAAGAAAGTAGACTGTACTAATCCCAATTTGTTGTCTTCTTCGTTTCAGGCATAAGCCTACATACATAGACTCTGGAGGTGTGAAACCAAAATAATTGAGCCTCAGACCCATATTATTCAAACACTAGAGTCACATGCATGTGCAGCATATCAACGAATAATTGTGCACATTGGTTCCTTCCCCCACCTCACTTCCCAGTTCCCCACCACTTTCATTTCACAGTCAAACATTTACTTTGGGGTTTATCAGTTATTGGGTTCCGTGTTCCTCCCCCAGTTACGAAGAGCTTGAAATGAATAATGACAGTCCTTGTAACCATCAACTACAACTAGACATATTTTTGACCACCATCATGTGTGTGGGATTAAACAACAGACAGGTGCTTCCATCAATGAGATTCTCACACATTTCAACTGCTCCCATGATCCCAACAGTGACCCTTCCCTACAGGAACCCATGAGTCCATGATCCATCGTTAATAGCCGTTGAATAACATCGTTAATAGCCGTTGAATAACATGTTTTTTAGGGTGTCCGGGCTCGAACCCGCGCCACTGCGTCGGGATGGTGCTTGGAGGCATGCCTCCAAGGGGGCTCGAACCCGCGCCACTGCGTCGGGATGGTGCTTGGAGGCATGCCTCCAAGGGGGCTCGAACCCGCGCCACTGCGCCGGGATGCTCCACCGTTTCCAACGGGCTACGCGCCACTGCGCCGAGATGTTTTTTAATTTTTAACTTCAACTCAAGTGTAATTTGGACCGGATGGTCCGGTCTCCGACTCGATCCGGCCTAGTCAAAACCAATATGAGTTGGCTCGAATCCGATCAACGATCCGACTCGGTCCGATCCACTAATCTAGCGGGTCCGGGTTGGGTTGTGCCTCTCGACCTGCAAACTGGGACCGGCCTGGCCTGGTTTGACCGCAGATTCGGGCCGGTTAAACTCGCAGAATCCGACTGAACCAGCCCGGACCGGTCCGATCCAAGCCCTGCTCATGTCCGGTTTGGCCAATATTTTTGACCGTTTGGAGAGCAAAAAGATCCTTTTAGCCCAATTTAGTTGTTATTTTTAGACCATTTGAAAGGTAGTTGTTATAAGGATATTTTTGATCATTTTGAACAAAATGATCAAAATATCCTTCAAACGTCATTTTGTACCAAAAAAATATAAATAGACTAAAATTTATGAAAATTATACACAACTATTTCCTTTCTCTCTTAAAAATTTTAAAGCTAAGCAATTCTATATTTTATTTCAGTTTATGTAGTTGTACACTTTTTTTTTCTTTTTTTTTCTTTTTCTTTTTTTGCATTTTATATTTATTCCAGTCTTTTAAAATCGAAGCACACTTGCCGGTTGAACCCATCTATACACGAGTCACTAAATTTTTTTGATTTTACTATCACAAGTTACCTAGTGAGAAATAAGTCTACAATAGCCTAAGTAGTAATCAGCCTCGCCTCTCCTCCAATGGCGATTATCAACCGTTTTCTTCTTCACACAGAATTCCTTCTCCCTCCGTAGGGAAATCTCCACAATACATGTTCTTCCATTAACTCATTCCCCTCTCCGTAATCCTTCTCTCCTTTCTCAAATCTCATCTTCTTCTATCAATCAGTAATCTTCTGAGAAACTCATTCAGAATTCATTTCCTCCCTGTTTCTTACTCCCTCATCATCTGTTACTCAACACCATGGCTATATCTCCATCAACAGAGTTTGACTCTGTTATCAGTAAACTTGCTAATCTATTGTCCTCATCTGAACCATCTGAAAACTCCTTTCCTTCAATCAATCACAATCCTCAGGCAGATTGGAAAAGTTACTTATTTTTCAAACCTCTCACCCACAAGATCTATCCTACTCATATCATTTCTTCCACTGTGACCAAAATTTGGAAATCAAAAGGATCTATCAAAATTGCTGAATATTATAATGGATCCTTCTCAGCAAAATTTGAATTGCTAGAAGATTTGGAATTTGTATTCAATAATGGGCCATGGAAGATCAATAGCAATTTGTTGATTCTGGAACGTTGTGCACCTAACAAGCTTCCTATTGATTACACCTTCACCCATTCTCCTTTCTGGCTTCAACTACATGGATTACCTGTTAATCTTCTCACAATCGAATTCATCTCTACTCTTGCTTCTCGTTTTGGCACAATTACTCCACCATCTATTCAAGAAGCAAGTAAATGGATTGTGTTTGCAAGGATCAAGGTTCTCATTGATATCTCCAAGCCCCTCATTCGGTTCATTAAAGTGCCAATCAACGACACTGTGGAGTGCACTGTTCAAGTAAAGTATGAGAGGCTACCCAAATTTTGTCTGTTTTGTGGATGCCTGGGACATGGAATTAAGAAATGCAAACTTCATCAGGATTACTCCAACTTGTTTGATTCTTCATGGATAGATGCTCAACAGATACAATTCCGTACATTACTGGATAAGAGACTTGATGATTCAATATGTGTCAATCATGCTGATAGATTCAAAACAAGGATTCCCCTACGAACCACTTCAAACATCAACACATCCAAAGAAGGAGGTAATCCTATCTCATCAAATCCCTCTCCTTCTAATCATACCATGAATGTTACTGAATTTCCACCACAACCACCTGGATCCACATTAATGTCCATTGACATATCTTCACCACTTAAATGTTGTTCTTCTGATTTTCCGGCCAACCATGTTGAACCACAACCTTCTTCAGTGACTTCTGATGAGCCAAAATGAGTCACATAAAGAAAATCAGTTACCAACAACTCCTCCTATTATTCCGGACACAAAGTCACCCACTACTTTTTCCTCTTCAACCATAACAAAATAGCATCAGATCCCACAAGATTCCCTCAATCAAACTTTGCCTAATCCTAACCCAGGTAATACTTATGAGTCAAATTTCATACCACCCACAGATCAAGCTCTTCTTTTAAATGCATCATCATCCATTGTTTCACATAGTATCACAGACCAATATATCAAAAACAAAATTGCTGATGCTATTCCTTCAGCTCCCAAACATCCTCTATCAGAGATTACAAACATCACAACTCCAAACATCAGTCCTTTGCCTCATATTCCAGTCACCAAAGATCCACCACCTCCATTCCCTGTTCTTACAACTGATGATAGCATCCTCTACTCATCCCCATCAGTCTATACTCTCAATAATCCAATTTCCATACCACCCACAAGCTACACATCTCTCATCAAATCTTTATCTCCTACTGATACCACATTGGATACTGATACTTCTATTGGAACTTCTGCACTATCAAATAAGGGGAAAAGATCAAGACTAGTATCATTTGGCAATGAAACAGAGAGTGATCTATCACGTCCACTGAAAAGATACTCTATTGCCACAAACAAAGAAGGCGCGGCTGGCCATAAACAGCCTCTATCGCCATGATTCTCTCTTGGAATTGTCGGGGTTTGAGGAATGACCCGACAATTCGTACATTGAAATCATTCCTCCCGGCATCTAAACCAAAAATCCTATTTTTAACTGAAACAAGATGCTCGATAACCTCTGCTACATCCATTGCAAAAGATCTCGGTTTTGCAAATTGTTCTGTTGTTTCTTCAAGAGGTCGGTCTCGGGGACTACTACTTTGTTGGAGCTCTGACATTGCCTTATCTCTTATATCAATGACTGGGAATTGTGTTCACTCAAGTTTTCAGCTAATGCAACATATGCAACCTTGGCATCTACTTTGTATTTATGGTCCTCCTAATATTGCTGATAGAAGATTATTCTGGGAATATATGGAAAACACTATCGAATCAATTCATCAACCATGGCTTTGTATTGGAGATTGTAATAGTATCCTTAATGATAGTGAAAAGCTTAGAGGGAATAAATTCAATTACAATCATCATAAATACTTTATCAAATGGTTTCAGAGAGCTGCGGCTATGGACATTAGATACTATGGGCCAGCTTATACATGGAATAATAGAAGAAGTCCTCAATACAATATTGTTGAACGACTAGACAGAGCTATGGCTGATTCACAGTGGCAATCTTCCAACCCAAATGCAGGTCTTCTTCATCTCCCAAGTCTCAACAGTGATCATAATCCAATTTTACTTCTACTCAATGCTAGCTCTAAAAGAAGAAGATGTCAAAAACGATTTGAAATTGCATGGACGAAAGACTCTGATTTCCAGAATTTCTTATCTGATTCATGGTGCAGTATCAACTCCAATGATATTCAGAACAAACTGTCGATTCTGCTTCCTAAACTCAAAAGTTGGGGTAATTCTCGAATGGGAAATCTGAATAATGATATCAAATTTTATGAAGAGAGATTATTGCAGATTCAAACTCTACATCCTACTGATTTGACTTATAGAGAGGAAAGGAATATACAACTGCTTCTCAACAAACTCCATTTACAGAGGAAATTATATTGGAAACAAAGATCCAATATTTCATGGCTTAAAGAGGGTGATAAAAACACAAAACTCTTCCATTTATCAGCCACAGTGAGGAAGAACAAAAATACCATCCATAGTGTTATGAATCCTAATGGAGATGTAGTGACTTCTCATGATTCAATATCAACTACTTTCAGTAACCACTTCCAATCTATTTTTCAAGCTGGCACAACTGCTCCGGTTCCTCTTCATATTATTTCAGAACTTGCAACTATTTCTGATGATGAGAACAATTCTATCTCTGCTATCCCTACATCAGAGGAGATTTATACAACATTGAAGATGATGAATGCTTACAAAGCACCAGGACCTGATGGTTATCCTGTCTATTTCTATCAGCATTGTTGGGGAGTAGTCGGAAATGAGGTAACTCATCTCATCCAAGAATTCTTTCGAACTGGATCTATGCCTTATAAATTAAACCACACAAACATTGTTCTCATTCCAAAGATTCAACATCCTGTCCAACCTGCTGATTTTTGCCCTATTGCTCTCTGCAATGTCCTATACAAGATCATCACAAAAATGATAGCCAACCGCCTTCGCCCTCTTCTTCATAAACTTATTAATCCCAATCAAAATGCTTTTGTTCCGGGCCGATTCATTGGGGATAATGTGCTTATAGCCCAAGAGCTTTTCCACTCCATTTCCAAATTTACGGGCAGAAATCAATCTTTTGCTCTTAAAGTAGATATGTCTAAGGCATATGATAAGTTAAATTGGGATATTATTAGTCAATCTTTGATTGGGTTTGGCATTAAAGATCATTCTCATAAGTTAATCATGGAATGTGTCACCACAACTTCCCTTGCTATTCTCATTAATGGTGAACCTACTGCACCATTTTCACCAAAACGAGGCATTCGTCAAGGTTGTCCTTTATCACCTTATTTGTTTATCATGGCCATGGAAATATTCTCTGTTTTTATATCAATTTTGGATCGAAATCGCCTCTATGATAGTCTGACCATTCCACATTTCCCATCTACATTCTCTCACTTGGCTTTTGCGGATGATCTCATAATATTTGGAAAGTGTTCCCTACATATTATCAATCAGGTGAAGCAAATCATCAAAACCTTTGAAGTTTGGTCTGGGCAACAAGTAAATTTTGAGAAATCTTCAATATTTTTCTCTAGAAATTTGGATCCAATCATGAAACAGTTGTATCTTAATCTACTGGGGGTAAAAATCATGAGAAATTCTGATAAATACTTGGGTCATTACCTATTGCAATCCAAAAACAAAGCATCCACCTTCACCAATCTCATCAATTCTACAAATGCTCGACTTCAAGGTTGGAAACAGAAAAGTTTATCCCATGCTGGAAGGACAGTTCTTATTAAATCAACACTATCATCTATTCCTACCTATTACCTGTCCACATATCATGTCCCGAAGAAGTTGACTGACATGCTGAGTAAATTTCAGAGAAAATTCTAGTGGAATTCATTGGACAAAAGGAAAATTCATTTTACATCATGGTCCAACATAACCAAACCTAAGTTTCAGGGTGGATTGGGTATCCGAGATCCTTTTTTGACAAACCAATCATTGCTTCTAAAGCTTACATGGCGATTTCTTACTGACACCAATGCAAAATGGTCTTCCCTTCTTCAGCACAAATACCTTCATTCTAATAATTTCTGGACAGCTTCCAATTCTGTAAGATCATCATGCATTTGGTCTAGTATTTTGCGTAGTAGGGAACTCCTTATGGATAATATTATATGGTCAGTGGGTGATGGTACTAACATTAACATCTGGTTGGACCCCTGGGTACCATCATTACCTGGGTTTAAAGTTCATGGCCATAGCTTTGCTGAAAGATGGGTTTCGACAGTTAGTGATCTTATCAATATGGAAACTAAACAGTGGAAGGTGCATCTTATTCATATTTTATTCCCCCTAACAGAAGCTACAGCTATATTGAGAATACCTTTGTCTGCTAGTTGTTCTCAAGATAAACTCACCTGGATTCATACGAGTGATGGAGAACTAACTACTAAATCTGCTTATCGAGTTCTACATGATAAATATATCAGAATCAACAATCTCTGAGGAATGAAGAATTCAAATCCTGGAGACATTTATGGTCTTTAAACCATATTTGTCCAAGAGTTCTCTTATTTATCTGACGAGCTCTTACAAATTCATTACCTACTCTTCACAACATTCACCTCCGTATCAGCCATATTAATCCGATCTGTCCTCTCTGTCAGGTACACTCTGAAACTGTAAATCACCTTCTTCTTCATTGTGTAGTAACAGGAACAACATGGTTACAAAATCAAAATTATGCAAATCTCATCAATGAAGATACTACTGTCTCTATGCTCATCACGAAGCTTTTACAAGAGGGAGACCAAGAGAAGATCACTCACTGTCTATACCAACTATGGATTATCTGGAAGGCAAGAAACAAATTCATATTTGAAGACAAACCAATCATCGGACACAACATAATTGAAGACGCAATTCGGCTGAAGAACAAGTATGAAGACTACAACAATGTCTCACCTGATAGCTCTAGCTCTGCTTTGAATCATCAAGAAATTGCATCTTGGATTCCTCCTACATCAGATTCCTGGAAAGTAAACTTTGATGGTGCATTCATTGATAATACTATGGCGGGAGCGGCTATTCTAAGAGATTCAAATGGTCTCTTCATCTTTGCTCTTACAAACTTTGATCAAGGAGGCTCCCCTATTGAAGCTGAATCGATGGGACTTCTTTTGGCATTAAATATCTGCAATAGATTCAAGCTTCCTCGTGCAACAATCGAAGGTGACTGCAAGATATTAATTGATTCTATAAACAACAATTCAATCAGTCCTCCATGGAAAGCCAGGCATGCTGTTGAAGATGCACGACAGTATAATGATTCTACTGCAATTATTTCTTTTGCATATGCTCATAGAAGTTCAAATCTGGTTGCTCACACCCTAGCTTCTAATACTTTGTTGTTTAATCAATCAACTGGAATATCTAGTTACAATGATATTCCTTCATGTATATCTTCTCATGTCATGTTTGACATGAATCATATTTCTTCTTAATGTTAATGAAGTTTTCTTTTTCTCAAAAAAAAAACTAAATTTTTTGGGGCCAATTTAATATTAATTTATTATTATTTTTGAAATCTGATAAACTAAATCGATTCGACCGGTCAAACCATTGAACCGTCTTACTCAGTTTGGCTTCTAATCTTTGTTTTAGACTTTACATACAATCAAAATTAATATGTTTACTTATTGACTAATTTTGCTACGGTAAACATATAAAACTTATAAATAATATATATGTCGTTGTGTTCTATAGTTTAATCCGAATTAATTTAATGGTTGGATCGGTTTGATCCGATTTTTAAAATATTGAAGTTTACTGTTCATGTCTATCCAATAGCTAGTAAACATGAATTGTTCAAGATGGAGGAATCTAGCTTTGACTCTCTGCAAAACCAGACTAAAATATTAGCAAAGTGTAATGTGCATATATATATATATATATATATATATATATATATATATATATATATATATATATATATATATATATATATCTATATCGCTCTTAGCAGCAGCCCTCTTCAATCATGATGGACATTGCATGTGACTCCCTGTGCATGATATTGAGTGTAACAATTGAAGCATCCCCATCGATCCATCCATCCATCAAGAGGGAGACTACCTAAAAATAAACATAATTTTTAAGAGCACTTCACATTTTATTTTAGAACAGTTCAGTCTAAAACTGTCAATTTGTTGATAGTTACTGTGGATCGATTTTGGAGGGTCACACGCGATCACGATCTCTTGGGAGTTGAGGGATCATGTTAAATATGGAGGTTTGTCCCAAATAGAGGGAAGTTGTCTATGTTTGAAATTTTGTCTGATTCTGACTTACCTCTGGGTTGGCCATTTCCATCCACCTCCAAAGATGGACTTTCCCACCCCAATGATCCATTTTATTTCTTTCAATTTTTCTTGCATTTCCAAACGTCGAAAAAAAAGGTTAAAAATTATAGTATTTTTTTAAAGAAAAGAGCAAAAGTTGATTTTTTTTGTTCTTTCTTCTTTTTCTTTTCTTCTTCTTCTTCTTCTTCTTTTTAGGGGTGAGTATTCGGTTTATTCGGTTCCAACCGAACCGAATAATCGAAAATCGAATTCGACCGAAACCGAATAAGCAAAACCGAAACCGAACCGAATTAAATCGGTTCGATTTTCGGTTTATTCGGTTTTTGGGTTTATTTGTATTTTTTTTGTTAATATATATATATATATATATATATATATATATATATATATATATATATAAACTAAATTTTCTTATTCGATTTTCGGTTTTGGACTGAAACCGAAATCCAAAACCGAAACCGAAACAGAATAAAAAATTTTAGTATTTTCAAAACCGAACCGATTTTTTTTAAAACCGAACCGAATCTCTTATTCGGTTCGGTTCGATTCGATTTTCGGTTCAAAACCGAATAATGTTCACCCCTACTGCTGTTAATCAAACGAGGGCCGAAAGGGAGACATCAATTATGAATACATAGACATAGGGATATGTCAGTTTAGAATTCATATGACAGTATAGGCTCAGTAATTGTATCATTTTTTACCATTTTATTTTGTTGGTCTCAGCTCTTTTAAGTTTAGGGAATGTTGAGGGGTCATTCTAAGGTTACATTGACTTAAAAATGTTCATCCGGAAGAAAGATCTACATGAACATCAATTGGCCATTTAAATTTTATGCGGTTGTCCCCTCTCATGCTCACAGCTATGGGATAATAGTTACATCAATTGGCCATCCAAATTTTGTCATTGTCCCCTCTCATGCTCACAACTATTCGATAATAGTTTGCTTAGCGCTCATTGTCATACGTAGCGGTGAGCATTATTCGGTTTTGGACCGAAGATCGAATCGAACCGAACCGAATAAGAGATTCGGTTCGGTTTAAAAAAAATTCGGTTCAATTTCGATTTTGAAAATACTAAATTTTCTTATTCGGTTTCGGTTTCGGTTTTGGGTTTCGGTTTCGGTCCAAAACCGAAAACCGAATAAGAAAAATTAGTTACTATATATGTATGTATATACTATATATACACACACATGTATTAATATATATTGGTATATACCGAATATACATATGTATATACTATAGGTATATACTAAATAAATTTAGTATATTTAGTTACTATATATATTAACAAAAAAAAGTTCAAATAAACCGAAAAATTGAATAAACCGAATAAACCGAAAACCGAACCGATTTAATTCGGTTCTGTTTGATTCGGTTATGGATCAATTCGGTTCGGTTCGGTTTCGGTTTTGCTTATTCGGTTTTCGGTCCAATTTGATTTTCGGTTATTCGGTTCGGTTTGAACCGAATAAACCGAATGCTCACCCCTAGTCATACGATAAATAAGGGAAAAAAAATGTAGATGTCGGCACAAGTGGACAACTAGCTATACCTGTTTGGTAACCTACTAAATCTCCTACAATATAGTAGGCTTATATGAGGCCAATATTCTCTCCGACAACTCCCACCATATGAAATGGAGTTAAACCTATGCCGATTTTGGCCGACCGACCGTGTTCGGGTGAACTCATGCAGTTCCGAGGTGCCCAAAAAGAGAGACCTATCGATCTCCTATCTAATTAGCCACAAGAACTAACTTGGTTGAAGAACTTTATGCACCGCTAATGTAGCAGCTTGTCGAACATTTGACAAACTCATACCATCCATCTCAAATCGGATTTGTGCAATCCAACTCGAACCCTATGTTACTGTTTTCAACAAGAAAACTTGAACTTATCATGGCACACTGGCATCCTCTTGGTATCCTTGTGTTCGAATTCTGAAATATAAATTGACAAGAAAATGTTCCGTCGAGGGAAAAAAAAAACTTTTAACGGATTAAGAACGAACAGAGACGAGGTCAGTTACTCCAACAGATTTCCAGCTGCAGCCACGATGGCATTTGTAATTCTCTACTTCAGTCCAGTAAGTCAAGTTGCACCATGACCCACACTTTTCTTGCGGTCACGCGGTCACGTTTGTAGTCGCAACACAACCAAACGTATAACCACTTGTTTCAGGTCCTCTTTACCACAGTGCGACAGGAATTTTCGAATCACAGTTTAACAAGGAACAGATAACACACATTCAAATACTACAAAGGTCAGGACGGGCCTGGAAATCATTATCGGTGATCTAAGAAACGAATAGCTTCCGGTGCGTATGTAGTTGTTTTACGACAAGGCATCTACCACACAGCAATCTTGACAAATGCAGGCGTCACTTAATCGATTAAATACAAGTTCTGGACATTCCACCAAAATTGTCTACCCAGCCTCACCGCTGCAGACTGCCTACTTCAGAATAGCTTCTGGTGTGTATGTGTAGAAATGAATAATGGGATGATTTTATTGATAGGCTACTACTTGCTACTTACAGAGGTTCCAACTCCTCTTCATACTACATATTTCAATGTGGGACTAAAGTCCCTTATTGGTTCTCAACACTCTCCCTCAAGATGTGCGATAGATATTAATCATTCCCATCTTGTTACATAGCTTTGACAGACTCAATGAACTAAGACCTTTAGTCAGACAGTCTGCAACTTGTTCTTTTGAGCGAACATGGTCAATCTTTAGTATCCCTTGTTCCAGCTTCTCCTTGATGAAGAATCGATCGATCTCGATGTGTTTCGTTCTGTCGTGCTGAACTGGATTGTTGGCTATACTTATTGCAGCTTGACTATCGTTCAGAAGATGTAATGGTGCTCCCTTATCCAGCTTCAACTATGTCAGCAGTGCTTTCACCCACAGCAACTCTGACACTCCCAGAGTCATTGCTCTGTATTCTACTTCAGCTGACGACCGTGCTACCACTGACTGTTTCTTGCTTCTCCATGAGACCAGATTTCCTCCTACAAAGACACAGTATCCCATGGTAGACCTTCTGTCGTCTATACAACTCGTCCAGTCTGCATCGCAGTATCCATCAACTTCTATGCGTCCATTCTTCTTGAACCATAGCCCTTTTTTCCGGCGTCCCTTTCAGATATCTCAAGATCTGAAACACTACTTCCATATGACCCGTTCTTGGATCATGCATGTAGCGACTCACTACACTCACCACAAATGAGATATCAGGACGTGTGTCCCAGATAAATCAATCTCCCTACAAGTCTTTGATACCTTTCACGATCAACTGACTCTCCTACTTCTGCTCCCAACTTACACTTCTGGTAATTGGAGTGACTGCTGCTTTGCATCCCCGCATCCATGTCTCATTTAGCAGATCTAGTGCGTATTTTCTTTGTGAAAGAACAATTCCTTGTTCATCGTCACGCACCTCGATACCCAGAAAGTACCTCATCGTTCCTAAATCCTTCACCTCAAACTCCTTCGCGAGTTTTAATTTCAGCTTAGTGATCTCGACCTTATCATCACATGTGATTACTATATCATCCACATATACAGCAAGTATAGTAATGTGGCCTATTGCATGCTGAAGAAAGACTGTATGATCTGCATTTGTTTGATGGTATCCCATGCCAGTAACAGCCTTTCTGAATCTGTCAAACCAGGCTCGAGGAGATTGCTTGAGCCCGTATAGCGACTTCTTTAGTTTACACACTTTTCCACGCGACGTTCCTCCGTCTGATTCTGTCGCGTAGCATCCTGGCGGGAGCTCCATGTATACTTTTTCTTGCAGGTCCCCGTGGAGAAAGGCATTCTTCACATCTAATTGGTATAACTTTCACCCATAGTTTGCTGCAATGGAGACCAGAGTTCTTACCGTGCTCATTTTCGCTACTGGGGCAAACGTCTCATCATAGTCGATGACATGATTGTGTGTATCCTTTTGCAACCAACCTCGCCTTGTACCGCTCTACTTTTTTCTTCTGGCATCTCATTCACTGTGTACACCCATTTGCATCCCACAGTTTTCTTCCTTTTGGGTAATGGAACCAACTCCTATGTCTTATTTTTCTCTAGTGCCCAAAGTTCTTCTATCATTGCAGCTTTCTACCTTGGATCTTTCTTTGCTTTCTGCCAACTTAGACAAAGAAGTAGAGCCTAACGATGCAATGAAGGTTCGATAATTCAAAAAAATGTTAGAATAAGACAAGAAATTGTCAATGTCATGTTCATAATCATCATAATGACTAGGAGCCTTACCCGCATTGATGCGAGAAGATCTCCTTAAGGGAGCAATAGGTGGTGGAGAGATCATATCATCCAAGTTAGAGAGATCCGCATCAGAATCAGAGTGATTAAGTACGGGGACAACATCTTCAAGAATTGGGACATGAGTAGACGAGGGACTTGGTACAGTAGGCAATGAGCACGGCATAGTACTGGACTTCTGTTGTCTCCTTCTGTAGACTTGGAGCTCATTTTCCCTTGTCTTCCCCTGCGTAACATATGTATCTTCTTCCTCATTCTCCGTATCAGAGTCACTGCTATCTCCCCCTTTCGTCCAATTTTTTACGACCGGGCACGGGACCGATCCGACTACCACGTTTGGACTTATTATCTCTCCCTCACGTCGAACACCCTCTGTGTTAGGTGTGTTACCAAACGCTGAACCTGCATCCGAACCATAGTATGGTTCCAGTTCTCTGAATGTAACGTCAATGCTTACAAACATCTTCCGCTCAAATGGGCTCCAACATGCGTATCCCTTCTGAGTCGCTATGTACCCGACAAATACACACTTAACCACTCTAGGATCTAGTTTGCCAACTCCTGGCCTATTATCTTGGACAAAACACACACACACCCAAATACTTTCAGGACAACAGTGTATGTAGTTGCACCAGTAAGCATCTCCAACGGTGTCTTCCAGTCCAATACCTGAGAAGACATTCGGTTGATGAGATAAGAGGCCGTCAATACAGCATGCCCCATAAGTGTTTTGGGACATTCATAGCCAGCATCATCGTCCGTACGACCTCCAGCAGGTGTCTGTTCTTCCTTTCGGCCACACCATTTTGTGCCGGTGTATAGGCACATGAGGTTTGATGTAGTATTCCATGAGTGGATAAATACTCAGCAAACCGCTTATGTGTGTACTCTGTCCCATTGTCAGACCGAAAACACTTAATTTTAGCCCTATATTATGTTATCACCCGGAGATAAAAATCCTGAAAAGCCTCAAAGACGTCGCTTTTATTCTTCATAAGGTAGACCCATGTCACGCGGGTATAACAGTCAATAAAAGTGACGAACCATCGAAATCCGTTAATACTTGTTGTAGGACAAGGACCCCATACATCCGAATGTATCATATCAAAAACAGCAGAACTTTTATTTCCAGAGCTCACATAGGAGATTCTGGTATATTTGCCCAACTCACATGCATTACAAATTAACTTCTCTTTATTAGCCCTTTGATATAAGAACGGATACATTCGACTAATAATTTTAAAGGAAGAATGCCCGACACGCTGGTGGTGGAGTAACAATTCTTCTACACTGCGACGTGAAGCGTCCGGTTGTGCGCTTGCGACCAGAGATGCCAGTGCTGTGTCCAGTCCGGTCATGTCCAAGTACCATAGCCCCTTATGCCATGTGCCAGTTCCTAGTCGTCGTCCTGTCCCCTTCTTCTGAAAAATTACCTTAGGAATGTCAAAGGAAACAATACAGTTAAGATCAAGGATAATGGCACTAATAGAGATAAGATTGACAAGAAAAGACGGAACATGTAAGACATTGGTGAGAGTGAGGGAAGGGGTGCATGCAACAGTGCCTTTACCCATTACAGGTCTGGATGTACCATCAGCAGTCTGAATGCTCTCTGGCGTCGGTAGGTAAGTATAATCCTGGAACTCACCGCGGGACCCCGTGACATGGCGAGATGCCCCAGAGTCCATAATCCAACCTAGCTGATGGTCAGATACAAGTGCATGCGCAGGTATATCTGTGCTGGTTTGGGCAAAGCAAGTGATGTGATTACCGAGGTAGATGCCACATGAGGGTCGAGACTGTCGTACGATCCCTGCTTCGAGCCGCGTAACCTCGCGAGAAACTCCCACTCAAGAGGGGTTATTTCAGCCAGCTGCTTTTCTCCCCATTCTTGTGAGACCCGTCTCACTGTATCGGTATTTTATACGGATACGTATTTATTTGAGCCGTATTTCGTATTTCTCGATTTGTGTGATATTTTAAAATTTTTCAAGATATAGGAATTTTATGACTTGGTTTAACTTGGACTTGGTTTTATTTGGTTCGGTTCCACTTTGACTTGGTTTGGTTTAGTTGGTTTCTCATGAGCTGAGGTGTATGGCTTAGATTTAGTGGAGAGGAATGAATGGTGGAGATCACTTGAGCTTGTTATATAAGCCACTTTTCTCTCTCCCTCCTCATTCACCCTCATTCATTTCTTTTCCACCAAACCCTAGCCATTGGAGAGAGGCAAGTACACCTTGCCGAATGTTGGACGATTTCAATTTCGTTTGTTCCATTCTCTTCCTTGTTATATTCTGAGCATCTTTAGAACTTTGAGTTTTCGATTTTACCGGGTGGATTCTTGTAGATCTAAGTTTATATCATTTTCGGTTTTCATAAGTTTTGATCTGTTAAACGTGCATATTTTTGTCAACTGATGGTTCCATGTTGTAGAGAATTTTATTTTACCCAACTTTGACCCATGGAAGTCTGGATTTGGGGCTCCCATTGTTGTTTGGTGGAGCATGAAGGCCATGGTATTTTCCATGGACATGCTCTCTGTGGGAATCAAAAAAATTTGTATTTCCTGGCCGCATGGCCATGCAGTTTCATTGCATGCACTTAGTTTCTTTTGCAGGCATTTATTTAATACTTGTCTGAGCCGCATGGCCATTTGTCTTGACCGCATGAGAATTAATTGTAAGACTTTTATTATTTATTATTATTATTGTTTAATCTAATATGCCAGCCGCATAGGCATCATTATTCTAATATATTGAGAATAGAATGCATCAGCACCCAGAGAGCCGCATATGGTACTTGAAGCTGGCCGCATGGAGCAATTCCATGCATTACCATGCATTTAATGCATTGCCATGCAATTCCATGCATTTAATGCATTTTGCATTTCGAGTGCTTGCATCAGCAAGCTTTCCTGGAAACAAACAATGAGCCGCATAGGCTACTGTAGATTTCCTACTTAGTGCAATTAAGTCCCTACTTTTATACTTAATGTGATTAAGTCCCCACCTTTATACTTATATGCATTTTGTCCTTATATGTATTTTGTCCTTATATGCACTATGTGCTAGGAAGCATTCAGCCGCATGGAAATTTTGTGAGCCGCATATGGGAGTAATAATAGCCGCATGTGTTAGCAATTGCTGGCAACTTAGCCGCATAGAATCAAAGTATGCACTCCTAAGTGCAGTTATTTAATTAGGAAAATGACATTTGCACCATCAGCCGCATGCATGCATCTTGGAGCTAGCCGCAGATGGCATGGTAAAGTATTACTTTTATGCATTTAAGTCCCTTAATGCATTTTACGTATTTAAGTCCACAAGCATGAGCCGCATGAGAATAAATTGAATGTATTTTATGCATTTAAGCCCCTCAATGCAATAAATGCATTTAAGTCCAAAAAGGCAAGCCGCATAGGCTCTGAAGGCATATTATTCCTAAAGCATAGCTATTTGCAATTAAGACCTTATAATTGTATAAATGCTTTAATACACCTTGTTTAAGAAAAAGCAAGCCGCATGGGCTTTGATGGTTGAATGCTTCATTTACAATTAAGACCCTACCTTATCATTTAAATGCTTTATGCATTTAAGACCTTACATTTATTACTTAAGGCTTTATGCAATTAAGGTTTTAATCATTGTATTTAATGCTTTAGATGCCCTTCCTTGGCATTGACCGCATGGCCATTATTTATTATTTATTTTCGTTTGTTGTACTTTCATGCAAGCAATGTGAGGGTGAGCCGCATGGGTATTTACAGCATTAACAATTGTTTGATGCAGAGCCGCATAGCCTTTGGCCATTTAATATTATTATTAATTGCATGTTGCAATTTTGCATGAATCTAATGTGAGCCGCATAGGCTCCCTTCCCCCACTATCTAATATTTTGGCCACGTGAGTCACTCTTTTACTGGCAGTCATCATTTTATTGTTTGGCCACGTGCCCCTTTTTCTATTGTTTTGCTTGCAAAGTGGAAGCTTGCATTCATTGCGGGTCCCACTCTCTTTGTCTTTTCTGATTGCGGAAATGTTTCTTACTGGCATTTAATTTTGGAGCCGCATGGCCTCCCACCCATTCTTGGCCGCATGGCCCCTTTTGTTATTTTCTGGCCGCATGGGTGGCCTCCCACTCTCTTTGACCGCATGTTTGTTCTCCCACTTTTGGACCGCATGGGTCCCACTTTGATTGTTTAAATATTTTATTTGCCTGAATTGTGGTCAGAATTTCTTCCCACTCCCAACATGAAAATTGTAGAGTTTCTCCTTGACTTCAAGAATATATATATTATTAATATATTATTATTTAATTGTGCAAGTTTCTCTCCTCCTTGATAATTGGCATGACTTGATAGTGACCCGCCGTGGTGCACTCCCGACATGATACTTGACCTGATAAATTGACATGATAACTTGATAAGTAAACTTGACATGATAATTCTTGATAGTGGCCCGTCGTGGCGCACTCTTGATAAGTAATAATGATAATGATAGTGGCCCGTCGTGGCGCACTCCTGACAAGAATTAATTAGTATCCTGACACCGTGGGTGATTGTGTTTGTACAAATGAACCCGTCTTGTCTTGCATCATGTCTAGGACATGAATTCCTGGTTTCCCACGGTCAGGGATTCATACTGAATATGGCTAGGATTAATGACTAGATTGATCAAGTAGTTCATGGAGAGACTTTCCCAGTTACCTGTTGCCCCTTTGATCCCGGCCATATATATATATATATATATATATATATATATATATATATATATATATATATATATATATATATATATATATATATATATATATATGGGATTTGTTGCTATCCGTCGAGATGAGCGCACTTCCAGCCCGCCGTCGAGTGTGGTACCTTAGGACACATGTATCTTACTACAGTGTGTCTGCTATATCATGCTATCTTTTCCTTTTCTTTGCTGGGGTCATTCAGGTAGTAACAAACAGGTAACCGGACTTGGAAGAATCTTGCTGCATCTTGCTAGTAACTAGGCTTGTGATAACCCTAGTTAGTTAATGTAGAAAGCCGTAGGCAATGATTGGCCGTGATTGATTGGATGGAGTCTACTCAGTGCAAGTCTTGTCTTGGTCTTGTACATGATTGTTACATGTCCTGATTTCTTATTTTATCTTGCCGATAAATGGTGGAAGAAACCAAGTTCAGTTCAGACGAAGGGTTACAACCCCGGTCCTTGTTTGGTTTACGGGTTGTAACCTGGTTATCTGAATAGTCCCATGGTTATCTCATCGTATATCACCTGCCCTGCTCGATAAATGGTTGCAATGATTGTCACCTTAACATGTTCTCCAGTTTACTTTATGCTCAATAATGATTTACTTACAGTCTCTTTATGATCGGGATAAATGCATTGGTACTACACAAATCCTGATCCTCCTTTACTTATTTGCTTGTTGATTGCTAATAATTGCTGGTTTTTAGTTCATAGTTCGGCCTCCTTTGTGGTACTTGCTATTTGGGGTCTGACCCCACTGGTTTTGCATGGCCAGGTTCTAATAGAAGAGCCCGAAGGATCTACCGCTCCATCTACTCGACGGTGACCAGCCGGAGCACCAGAGTGCCTCAGTGGGTTTCTTTTTCATTCTCCCACTGATATGTAACTTCTCCTCTTGTAACGTTTAGCCCCGAGCACGTGTTTAGCTCGTGTTTTGGTATTTTCCTTGATATTGTAGCCTACGGGCATAAACATGATATGTGTATTCTAGACTATAGCTAGTCCTTATCATGTACGACTAATACTCTAGCTAGTCCTCAGTTCTGTGGTACTGGCTTCATGATCAGTCATGTATATATGGTTTGGGACGCCTTACTATTGTATGTATGATGATCGTGTTCTTTGCTCTTATATAATTGCCTGTGATTGAGATACCTAGGATTGATAAACCATTGGATTGACTGATGGCTTGTAGAGTAACCCCCATGTCTTGACAGCTTATACGTGATTTCAGAGTATTAACGTACTTTGGGATTGCGTAGCTGGCTATGTCTGCCCCCGCTCTCCGGTATTCTGGTTCTGGGGCGTGACAATTCTTCCGCCAGATTCGTTTTGTGTCCTTCAAAATAATTTTCCCTTCGACCAGCATATCCTCCTCTACCACCAGACGTACTCCACGGCCCCGTCCGCGATCACTCGACTGACTTCGCAGGGGTTTTGGACAAAATCTGATGTAATGACCGGAGTCACCACAGTTGTGACAAACACCGCCCGCAGAGGAAGGCGGATTGAAGGCGACAAGAGCAGACTTTTCAACAACGACTTGCTTCCCCTGAAAGTAGCCCTTGTTGGACATCAACTTCAACCGAGCTTCTTCTTGTGCCATGGCGGCTATAGCCCTTTCTAAGTTTGGAAGCTGGGGTTGGGCTAGGAGTACATTCATTCTCTGCTCAAACACCGGGTTGAGCTCCTTCAAAAACTTTATCATTCGCTGCCGCGAAATATACTCCAGGAACGCCTGAAAAATACTTCGCAAATGCAGGTTCAACCCATGCATCTTCCATCCCAAGAGGATCATAGTGATCCAGATCAGACCAGTACTTCTTCAACATGGCTGTATACTCAGAGATGGTACGTTCGTCTTGGATCACCCTATCGAGTTCATCCTGCAGTTGGAAGACCCGCATAGGGTTGCCCGAACCGGAGTACATATCATTCAAAGTCCGCTATATATCAGCAACAGCCTCCATCGCCTCAACATTGCCCGATACCTGGTCGGTCAATGAGGCTGTTAACCACCCCGCCACTACGTTGTTGACAATCTCCCAAATAGCAAACTCCTTTGAGGAGGGATCGACTGGCGTCTTGGTTTGGCCATTGACATAGCCTACTAAGCCACGTCCCTTCAGCGTCCGCATCGCCTGCCGCGACCATTTCAAGTAGTTGGAAGTTCCTTCCAACTTCGTCTCTAGCTTTTCCAACTTCTCCATCTTGTAAGGTGACGGATCCACATCAGTATGGGTCACACGTAGGGTCGCCTCGGTCAATCTCTTGGACAAGATATCATCAACCAAGGCCTGCATCTTCTGTGCCGTCAGTTTTCCACTGATTGCATCCATGACGTCGTCAATCTGTGTGAGGTCCTGTTGTATCCCAAGTCGTCGTCTTCGTCGTTTGTCGTTTAACTGCTTTGTGTCCCGATCTCTTGTGTCTAGGGCTGGCGATGGGTAGGGTAGGGTAGGGTAGGGTAAGGGCAGGAAGAGGGCAGGGTAGGGTAGGGTATTGACCTTTTTTTGATACCCTAGGGGAGTCATGAGGGTAGGGTAGGGTAGCCCTCTTCCAAAAAACCAATACCCATTACCCGTTCTTGCCCTTTACCCTCACAGGGTAGCTGAGGGTCAGGGTAGGGAGGGTAAGGGTATTACCCTTGCCATTTCATTTTTTTAACTTTGAAAATCAAATTTGTTGCTAGTAAACAGGGGGGGGAATATTTTTTCTTTCCATTTCATTTTTTTTAGATTTTGACAGCATTCAAAAATTATAACAACTTAACAAGAAATAACAGGGAGAATATTTTTTTTTTACTAAAGGCGCTGAACCCAGTTATATAGTAGAACCTGGGCTGCCTACATACCCAAGGAGGGGGCTAGACCTGACTCCTTAGGATCAAGCACCATGTAGTTCTCCTAATCCTAAGTACTAATTACAAAAAACTACAAGTAGTAGTAATACTATGGCAGTGGGACTATACAAAATTACAAAGCGGGTTGGGAGAAGGGTAGGGTCGAGGGTTTTTAAAGGGTTAGGATTAACGGGTAGTGGATAGGGTAGTGATTCAGGGTAGGGTAGGGTTCAGGATAGGGTTACAGGGCAGAGGGTAGGGCGGGTAGGGCGGGTATCCGGGTAATTGCACTAGGATAACAGAATAAAACCCTTACCCTACCCTAATTCCAAGAGGGTAAGGGTAGGGCATGCCCTCGAAGGGTAGAGGGTACCCGTGGGCACCTGAGGGTACAGGGTACCCGGCTAGGGTAGAGGATATGAGGGCAAAATCGCCACCCCTACTTGTGTCTTCGTAGTCAACTGTTGAGACCGGAGGGGGGAAACAACAAGGAGCCGCCTCACAGATATTCCTCAGGTATACGAGCAACTAGAACAACATTACATCGAATAAGGGGAACAACGATGTGGGTCGTTTACTCCTTGCATGATCGATTGTTCCAGCACTCCAAGTATAAACAAGGAGGGAAGGAGAACCGACACTCCAAGTAAAAACAAGGAAACGATGGAGAAGATCCGGCACACCAAGTAAAAACAAGGAGGCGGTGGGGGGGGGGGGGCGTAGGGGGATCCGACAGCAGCGGGGAAGGGGGGGTCGACAGCAGCGGGAGGGGGAGAACTCCAACAGCAGGGCGAGGGGAGGGGGGTTGGTGATCTCTCTATAGGATCAGCAGCTGAGAGGGGGGGGGGGGGGGGGGGGGGGAGGGGCAGCAGGTGTGCGCGGGAGGGAACTCCAGCAACGGGGGGCGGGGGGCGGGAGGGGGGGGGGGGGGGTTAGTGATCTCTCTATGGAATCAGCAACCGGAGAGGGGCAGCGAGGTGCGCAAGGTGGGGGGGTGGTTGGCAGCAGCGGGGAAGGGCGGGGGGCCTGGAGCCGGGAGGGGGGTCAGGAGCGGGAGGAAAATTTTATTTATTTATTTATTTTGTGTGGAGAGAAAGAGGGGTGGATGAGTTATGGCTTGATACCATGTAGAAATGAATAATGCGATGATTTTATTGATGGGCTACTACTTGCTACTTACAGAGGTTCCAACTTTTCTTCATACTACATATTCCAATGTGGGACTAAAGTCCCTTATTGGTTCTCAACAGTATGTAGTTGTTTTACTCCTAGCGACTAAATATTAATGTACATTTCAGGTAACGGACTAAACATCAATGTACATTTCAGGTGTTGCAATCTCATTAGAGTGCTCCTTCCTTGGCCATTTTAAGAAACGAAGCAAGCCTGATGTTGGGAGGTATCTCACCAGATCCTAACTTCTTCTTTATCCTGGTCATCTTCAACAACTTGGCACCCCTTGTGGTCGAAACCGTCACAGAGATCAAGTTGTAGTACTGCACATGAAGTAGAGTTGTGAGCGGTAATATCAGAAACTATTATAGTATAAGATTCTACTGAATAAGAAGTATAGCAAGGTCAATCAACATTCCTAGATCGTGGAAAGTCGGGAGTACTCTTGGCATCAGAATCCTACAGAGTTACAGAAACAAGCATGGGTACAAGTTCCAACTAATACCTCGCAAACACCATGCAGCAACAATCTGTTAAATGGGTCCTGAACATGAAGCACGAGCACGTCTCCCTCACCATTGTCTGTAACAAATGATCGAAGGCACTCCTAAGGTGGAGAAATTTATTAGTGTAGTAGTCAGAAGATTCCGGAGTATGATCGACTAACAAGGATAAAACCAACTCAGAGTAAATATAAGAATGGATAGTAGTATATAGAAGTTGAACACAGTATAAATTTCATGCAGTCCCATAATAAACTATGGTATCTACTCACGACCCACAATGTACAATGCTTTGGAAAAACTGAACACTCATCAGGGACTTTCTCAATTTCAGATCTATCACAAAAGTGATGACTGGGATAACTTATGCAGTATACCACCTAGATGATGTACCAACCAAGCCGTAGAGACAGCAGGGATGAGTTCTGACAGGAGCTAGTTCCCATCCATGATAGTCCGGATGTGGCTTAGGCTAATGACTTTGATGTTACCTGATACGAGGAAGAACAATGGGGAATAGGAAGCAGTGGCGGAGATATGGAAATGTTCAATCTTGTCATTAGCTATCACAAAATCATGAGTTGTAGATTGTTCACTTCGTCTAACATGAGACTTAACCGTAGCAAACATGTGGACAGGTCCTACAAGTCGTCCCCATCTGTGATAGATGGGATAGAGTAGAAGTTACTGATTAGTGTCACCCAATGAGGAAAATTATAGGGGCTAGGGAGCAGTAGCAGAGACACAGGAAGTGTTCAGTCTCACCATTAACTATCTTGAACTCATGGAGACTATGAGTGGTTGGTTGTTCACTGTCCAACATGGCCGAGGGAAGGTGTTGCATTTTGTTTACAATCTTCTTATAGATGTGACGAAAGGAGTGTATTTTTTTATTGTTTCTTTACATGCTGAAGTCATGTGCTAAATAACTGATTACATTCTTTTCCGTGTATGTCAGTTGCTTCATTGCTTTAAGTACACAGGGGGGAAATCCACCTTCCCAAAAGGAAAGATAAATGATATCGTCTGGAAAGCAAAGTCAATATTACCTTAAGGAAAAGGGAATCAATTATATGTCGGCACTAAAAATATTAGAAATTAATGTGTCGTTCTGGTTGTTTCATGTTGTATTGATGTCGTGTAATGAAAAACTAATTAGACACTACTATTGCAGTGGGTTCATTTCTTTGATATATATATATATATATATATATATATATATATATATATATATATATATATACACACACACACACACACACACACACACACACATTTCCATCCTGGAAACAAGGGCAAATATTACATTCGGGAAAAGAGAATTACTTGTCTACAGAACATAATCTTATAAGAATGACTGTCCTATAATAATACAGGTGGGTCTAAAACCGAAGTACAAATGTAATCCACAATTCAGGGCAGAAAATCCCTAGAACGATTTATCAAGATTCTGTTATACAGATGATAGAGATGAATAATGACATTGAACTGGATGAAGGTAAATAAATTGTCGTATCAAGGTTCCTAGTATCGGTATTGGTATCGGTATCAAATAGGCCTGTCAATGGATGGTCGAAAATTCGAATCCGATCCGATTCCGTATCCGAACTTTCGGATATTTTTCGAAATTTCGGATATCGGATTCGGATATCTGAATATTTTTCGGATATTATCCATTTTCGGATACGAATTCGGATATTAGGGTATTCGAATCCGTTAATATCCGATCCGACTTTAAATTGCAAATTTCGGATATCGAATTCGGATTTCGGATTCGGATATCCGAAATTTTATATATATTATAGTATAATGTATATGTAATATATATTAATTAATAGAGAATATTAAAGTATTTTATTCTTAACTGACTTTTACATAAATTAATTATAATATAATTTATATATAATAGTAATATATATTAATTACAATTTACAACAGAAGAAGAAAGGACTCAAATATGTAGAGAAATTGAATTTGGTTTTCGGATATTCGGATAATAACTAAATTTTTAATATTTCGGATTTCGGATATTCGCTATTCGAATACTAGCATTCGAATTTTTTAGCTAATCGGATCGGATATTATCCGATATCCATTAAACTAGACGAATACGAATTCGAAGTGTCAAAAGAGATATCCATTCGGATATCGGATTGGATTCGGATATTACAAAAAACATTCGGATACGGATACGAATATTGTCATGTCCGTACCGATAAGCATCCGTTGAAACCCCTAGTATCAAACCATTCCTATGAGCAACTGGATCGGTAGTATCTGCAGTTTCGGATCAGAGTATCGGATTTTTTTTTGGTATCGTAAAGCAAATAATTAACATTTTAGAAAATATACTTTATACATTTAAGCATAATTTCAAGTACTTCCAGTATTGTTTCTTAGTTGGTATCGTAAAGCAAATAATTAACATTTTAGAAAATATATTTTATACATTTAAGCATAATTTCAAGTATTTCTAGTATTGTTTCTTAGTAGTTTTGAAATTGAATTAAATAGTAGTCTACCTTTGTCGATTGGTTTACATTCGATAGGTAAGTTTTTTTCTTTTACATGCTTTTACAACCTTACTGTACTCTTACACCCTTGCTGATTGGTCTTTTTCGTTCAATTTTCCTTTGCCGAATTGGCCGGAAAAGAGACCCACAATGTCGGTATCGGTCGGTGTCGAGTATCGGTCGATATCGGATCGAGATATGCCAAATCGTATCGGTATCCGCCATATCGGATCGATATCGACCGATACTGCGAACTGTGTCAAATGATTAATGCAGCTGAAGTTGGAGATATTTGAAAATTTTAAGACCATTTGGACAAGGTGCGCTCATATTGTAAATCAGTTGAGGTCGGGCTATACATGCTGCCATAAAGGGTTGCACATCAAGTGGATAGCAAGAGCTCCACTATTAGATAAATGAAGAAATACATTAGACTGAGTTAATAAGGTGCCAAAGCATAAAAAAATAATGGTACATTGTAAATGTCAGTGGTTTTTCCCACTGGAATATGCATAAAAATTAAAGGCCATTGACATAAACTTTGACCATTTTAACCATTGGAACATGCCATCTGGAGGCACTAGCTCTTTTCTTATAAAAGAACATAATATATGTGAGTAAAACAGATTAAAGGATAAAAGTAGCTTAAAAAGCATGTAAACAAGGGTTCGGTTAGGATATTTCCTAACTGTAAACAAGTTTTATACACCAACCGATTATAACCATTGGATTATTTTTAAAAACACCTTTGATTCATCATAGAAGATTGAAACAGATTTGGTATCCCCTAAAATATTTACTTGGCTCTTCCTCCTTTTTTCTTAAAAAATTAGCCTATGTTGATAGGTTATGACAGGTAGCCGGCCGAAGTGGGCCACAACTAGAGTGCTTAACATCGGAATTAGTATGTAGGAGCTCCTACCTTCCTGGTATCTTCTTCTTCTGGCAACTGTATGATCAACTCCATCACAACCATCATGAAATTCACCACTAATATTACCATTACAAGAACCAAACCCACCTACATGTCCACATCTGCAAAATCAAGCCTACTCCGCCATCTACATATTTATTCCAGTCACAAGAACCATATTCACTAACTCCATTATCATTAGCTTTATTGTGGACCATTCTGGTCGTTCCCACCATGCACAGCCAGAGCCGCTGCCGCCTATGTCACTACTAGAACCATATTAGTGGTCATTCCAAAAACCAGCATCAAGACAACCCCTACTACCTCCATTCCCAGCACATCGACTGCATCCATTGTAGACAAAATTCGCCTCATTTCAACCGAAGGCCCTCCTCTACCTCCTCCATTCACTTCCCCTACCACTGTCACCGACGTAACCACGCATAAACTTGTTAGTGATATGCTTATTGCAGTATTAACCAAGCCTTGAACCACCCGTCTCATTATCAAACTTTGCGACAACGCCAGACTTGTTGAGCGTGAACATTGACTGTTCAAGGAAGAAGGATCAGTGGTTGGTTCTCAGTCTGTACTGGAAAATAAACCATGGTGTGTCGACCAAAAATAACAATCATCTCTATTCTTCAAGGAGACAAGTGCATTCGGTCGGAAATACAATATACCTATCTGGTTCTATAAACATGTGATCTAAAGGAGAAGAAACGTGAGAGAGATGAAGCTGTGGCACCATTAAAAACAATGGTCCCAAGCAGTTATATATTTATTTTCAGTACCATATCTGTTTTAAAATCATAATATGCATCAATATACATCTTTTATATCCAACAGTTATAGTAGTAGGTGTATAAAACTTGTTTACATCTAGGGAGTATTCTAACCGAACCCAACAAGTAGAGAGGCACATAGAGCTGAACTGAATGAAATATGGTGATTATAGTTAAGTTATTTTAGAAACTCACCTCATAACTTTCAATCAAACCAGAAAGAAAATAGCGCCGTAAAGCCTCTCTACTTCGGCAGTCTACTCGATGCCATGCCTTCAGTGCAGCTGCTTTCATTATCAACACGGTCTTTTTTTTTATTGACAAGTTATCCAGTGATCCTATCATCCTTGCCTAAAGTATCACAACCATAAGCAAAATTAACATGTCAAATACTTACTATAAAGTTGTACTATTTGTAGATCATTCAACAAAGTTTCAGATTTCATGAATGGCAATATTGCTGTGTCATTTAAAGAGAATTCTGACTTCAATGAAAAGCAACAGTACCTAACATTTAACCGCCTAAGAATAAATTGAGTAGTGCATTTCTACTTATTGACATAAATTTATTACAATTCATATGAATCATGGCCCACATCAATGTGGATAATAGCAGGCATGATACAGTTGGTAGCATGTCTAAGTCTACACTATTTAAACAAACCCACATAAAGACAATCTACAAGGAGAAATATTGGGGATTCAAGAAAGTTTGCACTTATGTTACTGCTGAAATTCAGATACTAAAGAGTTGCAACACTCGGTATACACACAAGTCTACGATGTCTTTGGAAACCTATTAACAGCCATCTCAGTTACATCATAGATCTCCGCATACCTTTTAACAGCTTCAATGCATGTTCACTTGTGGTCTATGCTACACAGATGCGAATGCATAGGATGCAGGCATAGTGACACGGGAAGGATACAATTTTTGGCATGATTGCTAGTGTATTTTGGGGTATACGTGTCGCTTCCAATGCGTGCCAATCACAGACATAGCACCAATCGTGAAATGCCCCTGCTATCTACCTTGTGCTCTACCCTACACTTACCTTCAAACCCTTGCAACAGCAGGTCAAATAATCTTTGTTGGACATGTCCAAAACACAGTCACCTAATTTGCGCCACCCACCATGAAATATTTCCAACTCATTTCCAACTTTGTGCATTTGCCCAACCTTGATCACCAAACTGATTGGGTCGTAAAGGTAGGAAGAATATAAAACACATTGCAAGGACTTAGACATAAGTAGATAATGTGAAGAAAAAGAAGTTTTCACCTATCCCAATAGGAGATAAAGAAGACTTGATTTTTGTTCTTTCTCTAGTGGTTTTAAGTGTTCAAAGTAACCTGATCACAAGGTCATCATCTTGAATAGACTTACGGTTTTGTTTCTTCTTCCAATCCAACAACTAAAATGTTAGGCGTTAACCAAACCTCACCATCTTCCCAACAGAAGAAAATGAAAGTTACACAAAAAACCTTAAGAGTTATCCTTTAGTAGAAGACTTGCAGCTCCCCTAAAGGGCCAAAATTCCTACAGTTCTCCAATTCCTACAGTTCTGTTTGGCAACAAGAACAAAGGGGCTGTTTGGTTTTGGAACTTCGGAGAATTTGTTGAACTCATGGAAGTTGGAAGATCAATATAGTAGGGACCCACCGAACTTTCATAAGTTCTTGTCCCAAGTCCTTTGGGTTCTCTTGTTTGGTTGATAGAACTTGGGATGAGAACTCACATAACTTGGAATTGTGGGACCAGGTTGGAAGTGAGAGGAAGAAAAAAAAACTGTGAGGCTAACCAAAATGCTACTTTCTCAAGAATTTTTGTTTCTTGTGAGGAATTCATCACATGGAACTTAAAGGACCAAATTGTGGGTCCTCCCCATAAACTAAGAGGAGACTCACATTTTTTGTCAGTTGGATGGTTCCTTAAGTTCATGTTGCCAACATGTACTATTGGCAGCTATAGGTAGAAGGGGGGAACCAAGTTTTATGTCTTCCAAGTAACTTCTTTGAACCAATCAACCCCTCGAGGAAAACCATCCAGACTGAACTGGCAAACAAAGAGAGTTGTCTCATACTATTTAGGGAGAGCCCACCATTGGGTTCTTTAAGTTCCATGGATGAGTTCCTCAAGACAGAGAGCACTAACTCATAGAACCTTTTGTGCTCATTTGATTTTTTTTTTCCTTTTTTATCTTATTGTCAACTTGGGCCTCAACATTCCAGTTCTACGAGTTACATACCATGTCTTATATAACAAAACAAGAGAACCCAAAGAACTTGGGACAAGAACTCAAATAAGTTGGGTGGAGTCTAGTGCATTGTTCTTCTAACTTCAATGAGTTACACAAATCCTCCAAGTACCAAACAGCCCTTAGGATTCAATATTTTGATATTCCAACATCTATTTCTCTCCTTAAGATCTATAACTAATTACTCGGTATATTCCAAAAGTCCGCTTACCACCTTTTGACTAAAAAAAACTTCCAATTTTTTATGTCGAGGATTTTTTTTTCACAAAAAACCTGTCAAAATGATAGCAACAAACTGACATAGCCTACTCCCAACTTATTGCCAAGTGGATAGCTTGCACCCCATCTACTTGCACATATGCAATAAACCACAACATAAAGTTAACAAAATTGGTAAGTTCAAACAACATCAAATAATTTCCGCACAACTTATCCTTAGTTGAAGCTGCCTCAAAATATATAATGAGTATCATGATTCTTTTCTCCTATCTACAGCGCCGTTCACTAGCTGCCCACCCTCTATACCACCACTTCAATATTCATCTCACTTAAACTAAAATGGGTACAAACATCTATTTACTTTTTTTTTCCTTGACAATTTCATGGGTTTCATGGTACTTGAGGGATAAAAATTCAATGTATTGATACAAGAACAATGTTTAGGGTATTTAAGTAAAAAAGAGAGGCTTATATCACATTCCATATGGATTTGTACTATGCCACTCTTGATGGGCGTGGGCCAAGTTAAATTAATTTATAGCACATATTGAGGCTCTCCTTCAAACTTACGACAGTACATGAAATTGAAGCTGACTCTCGCGCCTATATATGGGTCACAACTCTCTGTTCTCATTTCCCATGTCTCAAAGCTCCTTAGTTCACGTTGCCTCAAAATATATAATGAGTATGTATTCATGTTAGAAGCATGAAGGCGGCTGAAGCTAATACGAATTTGTTAGCGTTTGGAATTTGCTCCAAACTATAAGCAAGTCTCTCCCTTAGAGGCGTTCATACAGTATTCAGCTTGTAAAACCACTACGTAGTTCAAATAAGCTCAGCTGACATGATAAGTGACACAAGCGCATGAGTAAACCAGTTCAACATTAGTTCATTGTTAGAAACAATATCAATTAACCATTGATATTGCTGCCAGTGACTTCCAAGGAGTATCATCCTTGTGCGTTCACTAGCACGCATGCTGGCGAACTTCATCTCCCAAGCACCAGAAGTGAGCCAGTAACTCCTAGCTTTTGGTACCTTTAAAGCTCATATGGCCTTTACAGGTCAAAGCATAGGGATGCTTAGTGCTTACAAGGATGTCAATTGCCCACAGATTTCACATAAAACTGAACCATAAATAACCAAAGAGAAGAATATGTAACCGCTCCCTCCCTATTGGTGCATGAGTGTATGCCTGACAAACCAAGACAAAATTTTCATGTGAAGAAAACTATTGACTATGTTATTTATCATATAGATTATGCATGTATTCATGTGAATGTTGAATCAAATATTACATGGAAATATAATAAACCACAAGAATGGTTGGATAGCAAAACTAACATGCAATTACCAAGACAAGACAAAATTTTCAATCGTTTGCCCCAGGGCTTCATTAGGGGATGTAGAATGTTCTCTTGTCAATGAAACAATTTTCATAATCTCCAACAATTATGTGTTCTTTAACATACAACAGGGGAGATCACAATGCACTAACACAAAATAGATCTCTTCGGGTCTGTATGTGACATGTTGCACCCCGAGATTTTACATGATCAAAAGATAAATATTTGGTCATTATATAATGATAAATACTCAATTAAGTGCATGTCTAGACCCATATAGGCTCAAGACAAAAGGACATTATGTCGTCATGACCCATGCTAATAGACATCACTGCTAAATGTTATATCCAATGGGTTCATCAAGAAGATTAGGTTAAAGTCGAAAGGCACCTATGAAGTCCACCAAGAAAGCATTTGTTGTGCTCCTAGGAGTATATATAAGACATCTTCTTGAGCCTTCTAAAACTTTCCAAGGGTATTCTCTTTGGTACCATTAAAATTATCTCTTAATTACTTAAACTTTGCTCTGCAGAACTTAATAATATCTTAAGGTTTGATTGTAATTATTTGGACTTAGATCTCCAAGAATCAAAAGAACATCTTTGGGTATTAAAGTAATTATTAAAACCTGTCCCGTAAGTCACAACTCCCTCGACTATTACCAGTGTCATAAATTTTGCTAGACGGGTTCGGTGCGCCAAAGGGGCGCCTAGGCAACGAACTTAATTTTTTTTAATTATCAGTATAACTTGTCTTACATAATATTATGTATATGCCTATTTGAACACAAGTGAGCTTTGTAACTTTGGTTAGCAGTAGAAATATAAGTCTTTGGCCTCCTTTTTTACAGGTTCGATTCCCACATTCGTTTTTTTGTTTTTCAGATTTTTTTTATATAACCTAACCTAATCGAGGGGAGAGAGAGATCGCAGCAGCCTCCTCCCCTCTCCCCTCCCTCTTCTCTCCTCCCCGCCCCTCCCTTTCCCTCTCCTCTCCTCTCACCACCACTACCGCCACCACACCACTGCCACCGGCACCACCACCACCACCACCAACGCAGCACCAGCACCACCACCAGCCGCCGCCACCGTCCAATCGCCCAAGGTTAGCTTCTTTTTTTGAATTTTTCTGAATTTTTTTTTTATTTTTTTTTGAAATTGCAAAACCAGGTCCGCCTAGCGCCGCCTAGGCCGCAATTTAGAACACTGACTATTACAAATAGCACAATAACCAAAGAAAATGAATGCACTTTAATCATAGTGAATTATTCTTTCATTTTATTTAGCTTTGCTTTGAGCCATCCTGACTTAACCCCATCATAGGGGTTTAAACCATGGTTCGGAGCATCATATCAGACCCTTCTGAATTAGCAATTTTGGGATGGTTTAGAAGGGTTAGTGGTTTTGAATAAGTTGGTTTTGATATTTCAATAGTTTTAGTTTCAGGTATCGTCCGAAACCGAGATCAATGGTTATATGGTTTAAACTGTGAACACCCCTTGATTTGAGCCCTTTGCAAGTCATTTCTTTTGGAGGGCAATGTATACATGAGTGGTGAACAACAACCCCAATTTGCCCCCATCCAATTGACCTCCTCCTTCCGTCTCTCGCTTCCACACCATCCAGGTTCGTTATATTATTGTGTTGTTTCAACAAATTGGTGTACATGTAAGGACTATTAAGCCGGTGACACAGGTAGATCTTGTATGAAGCATGTGTAGGTGCAACCAAGCGTTGTTCGGCAAATCCTTCAGGTACCCAAGGGTTCCAACCATCAATGTGGCATGACATCGATAGGATGCCGAGCAACCAACCACATCAAAGTGTTAGAGATAATGCAATATAACAAGTCAAGGAATTATATTATACAAATTTTACATGAAAATATCACCGCAAATAGAGAAGTCGACTCTAACACCAGCAACCACATCTAACTCGAGAAATTAGATAAGAGAAGGTACTAAGTGTGCCCTCATTGATACAGTGCAACAACTAAGGACGACAAATTAGAACAACATGGAAGTGAAACGACAAAAGAAGGTGGTCAATAGAGGATAGAATGAGGCTGAATAAGGTTGATCGGTCCATCTATCCATCAGCTATCAAGAACGACATGCAAAAAGGCTCAAACTGAGTTATGGATTCTCGGTATAAACCCCTATGCTGCGCAAGTCGAGCTGATGGCTCGGAGAAAAAAGTAAATAAGATGAATGAATGAGAGTGCATATCTATTTTGGTTTATTGTGCAATTTATAGATAGCCAAGGGAACCAGTGATTTGGGAAATAAGTCGACGTAACAAAACAAAAAAAAGAATTAAATTTTTAATTTTTAGATTTTTAGATTTTTAAAATTTTAGAATTTTAAAATTAAAAATTTTGAACTTCTAAAAAACTTAAAAAATTAAAATATTAAAAATATTTAAAATAATAATAATATAATATCTAAAATATTTAAAATATTAAAATATTAAAAAGAAGAAGTAAATAAAAAATTTAAAAATACAGATATATTGCAATTACATGAATTTTATTCTATATAGTTTTAACAGAAAGTAGTGTAATGTAATGAAGCTTGTAATGTCCATTACATTCTTTTTTTTTTGTCTAATCAAACACCTGAATTATATTTACAATGTAATGAATATAATGGGTTTAAAAGTAAGTGATGTAATATAATAAAGCTTGTTATGTCCATTACATTACGTCCTTTTTTTTTTTTTTGACTAACCAGAATACCTGAATTAGATTTACATTGTAATGACAACTATATTACATTGTCTAACCTTGCAACCAAACACACCCTTAATGCCTTAGTTAAGGTCAAAGCTCATCGAAGTAGACAGATTCTGATCTTTGGGAGGATGTCTATCCAAGAAATGAAACAGCTTATATCAACAGAAAGGAAATACCTCTGCATCCATGTCAACATTTCTAAATGCATCCCATTCTCCAAAATTCGTCATGCAAAATGCTGATAATGGTGTACCATCACCTGAAAATTATAAGCAACAGAAGCAAATTTAAGCCATGTACATATCATCAGAAAGATGGCAATACGTGTGCACCTACTGTTAGAATCATGGAATCAGTAATTATATTAGGCTCTAGGCCAGACTCTATCTACCAGTACAATCGGATAGGAATGTCATCCTAACTGATGAGAGACTATACAGATATAAAGTAGTCCCTAACACTTATGGTAATTACAAAAAATATGGAGTCTGGATTTCTTAGGATACCCATTCGATCAAGATAGTGGTGAAATAAAAAGAGTGGATCTTTGTAACAAAATGAACTATTCATCAAAAGAATTCTAAGAACACTGGTGGCAGGTAATACTTAAGTTGTACTGGTTGATAATCTTCTTTGTTGACTTAGTGATCAAGGTGGGGCACAACAAATGGTCATGATTAAACAAGTAGCTGACAAGGAAAACAAGTATACCGAATGGAGGAGGAGCAAAGAGGCCTCTAATTTCTTCAACATTCAAACGAGGAACAAGCTCAATCAATATGCGATCGTTTAACCATCTGCGTGACCGTCGGTTACTCACCTAAAAATGCAAAATATTAGCCTAACATAAAGAATGCAAAGTTAATCAATTTCATTTAGGATGGCATAGATATCACTATTTAAACAGGAAGTATGAGACCGCAGATACGAATATGATCAAGATGACTCCTTTATGTCCCATCATTGTTGTTGGCTTACATATATACATAAAAGAGTTAAATAATTCCCTTAATGCTAATAGTCAGTACAAATCAAGAGAAAGCAGATACTTCCAGGCAGAATAAGCCAGTAGCTTGAGATCAAGAAAAGATATATTCAACAAAACTAATCCGAAAGGGAATCAGGTTTCAATAGTAACATTTCCAGTTAGTAGCTAAGTGACAAGGATGCTGAAAAAGAACAACTCAAGGAAAGCTAATTCTGATCCAAGTGTCAGAAATTCTAAATCATCTAAATATAATTGATATACATTGACATTATCCAACGTGCATTATTGTTACAAACAAAATTCAGTCTAGAAAAATGTTAAATGTATAATCATTTTGCCGATAGTTTATTGCAGTTTTTCAAAGTAAAATATCAAAGGACCAGCTAAGTCTGCATGCCCAGCTGAGCCAACTTAAGCAAATCTAACAACGAGTGATGGTTGAATTATATGGCGTAATGATGGTGGTACAAGGATGATATGCATAAGATGGTTGTTAAAAGCATGGCAAAGCTTCCTATTTAAGAGTCATAAAGAAATAAAGGGATTTATTAATGCTAAAAGCTTCAATACTGTTTCAAAAAATCATGAATGTCCTTGGAATTTTTTATATGTTGATAAAAAATGTTATGATCTCTCTAAGCGGCTGTTTGGTTGCCGGGGACTGCGCTGCAAGTGGCAGTCCCCGCAGCAACTGGACGTAGTTCCAACGAGATCCGTTGTTTGGTTGGGCACAGCAAGTGCATGGTAAGTGTCTAATCGCAGCAAGTGCATGGTAACTACTAACTGTCCTATGCTTTTTTCCAACATTCAGTTGCATCAAAAATTTGAGGGAAGTGCATGGTAAGGGGAGAGAGAGAGAATGGAAGAGGCCAGATTGTCAACGCGGCACTCAGCCTCCAGAGGACGGCGAGGACGGCACCGACCGCGGACGACGACAGCGGTGGCAGCACCGACGAAGCGAACGGCGAGGCCGGCACCGACGACGCGGACTTCGTGACTTCGGCATTAGTGCCACTTTGCGTAGAGCACATAAAGTTACATCTATCCAAGTGTCCTGTAACTCATCATGATGTAAGTGCCACTTTCACACTTTCAAAAAGTTACATCTATCCAAACAGTCCCTAAGCGTAGAGCACAATCACAAATGCAATTCGTACTCGTATACAGTACCAACAACCCCGAAAAGCTATCTTGCATGGACACGGTTAGGACATGGTGACATAGACACGGCACCTTTTTGCGTCCTAGTGTATTTCCAATGTCCATGCCGTGTCCGATATCCGATGTGTGTCGGACACAGACACGGCCACATTCTAGTGTATCCGTGCTTCCTAGCCCGAAAATCATTGAAAGAAGTGAAAGAAAAATAAAACCTTTTCCAACCTGATATATGTTTCTATAATTCTCCATAGACCAAAAGGAACTCTTTCGTGTGGAAATTAATCCTAAACACACCAAGATTCTCACTTTTCCGGAACTACGATCAGCCACTTAACATAGTTGTATTTTTTTGTTCTACAATTTTAAATGAGGCAATTCATTCCATCATCACGAAGCATAACAACTCACAACACTCGTGTGCCACTAGAAATTCTTTAAAAAAAAAGAAGCGAACATGGAAATATTAGCAGATTTTTAACCTTGCCCGCCAAGTTTTCGAGAACGTCGATCTTCCGCTCGATCAGCTGCCCACGAGCCCTCGCATTCCCGCCTAAAAAAATGTTGAAATTGAGTCGATTACAACATAAACAGCAAATCGAACGAAATAGACAAAATTGATACTGGCCCAAATCCCAATATCGGATCTTTGGTGGATCTATTCGATTCTGGAGAAGAATTAGTCGAACTTGAATGAAATTGAGGCGAAATTGGAGCAAATAATGAGGGAGAGATCACCTTTCTGTGGGTCGAAGATAGAAGAGAGGATATCTTCGTCTCTGGCAAGTAAATCTGCAGTCGCCATGAGAAATTTGAAGGAAAAGGAAGGATTTTCTTTCTTTTTTTGTTCTGTATTTTGTGCGTTTGGGAAGAGGAAGAAGATGAGAAAGAGATTGACACGTATATTCGTGGAAGAGGTCAGAATATAATATACTCTTCTTATATACTCTTCTTATTCGTGGAAGATATTGGCACGTTGTTGGAGTTGGATTTAAATTTGAATTTAAAAAATCATAATTTAAATTTAAATTTAAATTTAAATTTAAATTTAAATTATGATTTTTTAAATTCAAATTCAATTCAACTCCAACTTAAATTTAAATTTAAATTTAAATTTTGGATTTTCAAATTTAAATCTAAATTTAAATCCATTTTGCCAAATAAACCTTTGAAAGTATGAAACTTGGTCCTTGCTCACTCTTGAATCTGGCCCATATATGATTCGGTTCTGGCCCACTAAAGTCGGATTTTTGCTGCCACGTTCCATAATCTCTT